>JANBQA010000029.1:0-45107 GCA_027576955.1 Dimargaris xerosporica
CACCGTCCAAAATTCCCACAAATAGTATCATTGGATATATGCAAGAAAGCGTTACTCACCTGATGCAATGCTTGTACCTTCTGCAGAGCACAGAACAATGCGAGTCCAAGCGATTCAAAGTGCCAAAGCAAGAGCCTCTAAATCAGACCGTGGTGCTCTTTGTCACACTTCAAAGCACTTACTATTGAGACGCTATCGTTGTAGAGTCCGAGGCGGTCTTGTCATCCGGGGTGAGGGTTGCTGGCGATAGGCTTGTCCTTTCCAACGCTGGGGTATGGGCAGTGAGATGCAAGCAGAGTACTGCCCCTGGCAGTGGCACCTGGGAGCGGTTGGTGATGGCTACCGTAACGAGCGGAGCAAGTAGGTGGTCCGCTGTAGAGACTGTGGCGGTAAGTCGAACACTGCGCTGTATGTAAGTCTCCATAAGGCTGTTCATAGATTGGGTCATGTCCATGGTGCGTTTCATGGATTGGGCCAAGGTTGACATCATGGTGCCCACCGACGCTTGAACGCCGCCGAGACTTTGTTCCATGGCCTGAGCCATTTGACCTAGCGGTGAATCTGACGGTTTGTCGGCCTCGGGGCTCGGGCGCTGGGGGTTCGGAGAAGTGCTGTGGTCCATGGTTGGAGGCGGGGGACAGATGCAAGGCAACCCCGGCGTAAAAAGTCACCGCTGGTCTAATCGAATACTACCATAAACCAAGGGCGAGGGATATGGTCAGAGCGTGTGCCAAAGGCCAATCGGTGCCAATGGCCAGCGATACCACGCTGGTGTTTGGGTTTTTTTAGCGTGTAGTTGGCTTTGGATTCTTTGTGCCAAGGACTAGTTTTTTCCAAGATAGAGGGCCTAGCATCACTCGTGACTAGTGGCAGCAGGTCCACAGTTGACCGCCTACTCTATGAGCTTTCGTGGTCAAGCCCGACCACTGTGTTGGTTGTTGACCGGCCCATTCCTGCTTTCACGACGTATCCCTCTTGATTACAGCCCCATTAGTAAAAGCGCCATTTGATCCTTGGCCTGTCAGGCAGCTGGTAGTTCATACTCCAAGCTTACTGCTTTGGCTGGCGGTCACCATGGCGCTCATCTCGGATCCCGATTACTTGATACATCACCTGCGCATTCAGTTCCTCAAATCCGAGGACCGCATAGGGGATCGACTCATTGCCTTTCCACCGTTGCATGTGCTGATGGAAAACCCCTACATTCAAACAGCTGGGCCGTACCCTGAGTTACAGTACGCCATTACCCCCGATATCCAGTTTCAGGGCGATTTCTACTTTGGCGCCAAGCGCAGTGACGGAGACAGTGCCACCATACCGCTAACTCCTGGCTTGCCGGCTTTGCGTCAACGTAATGCTGCCTTGGGAAAAGATGGTCGCAGTGTTGCGTACCCACGGTCGGAACCCATAGCGGCTGGCGATGACGAGTCAGCCCGTGCTACGGCAGAAGGTCGAGCGGCGTTGGCGGGTCAAGGTTCACAATTGCACAGCGCTTCACTCGACGCTGCTGAGGTGCCTCCTGTCCCTCCATTGCCCGTCACGCACAGCCGCAAGCTAGAGGCTACCACCACGGCCGTCAACCCATCCGTCGCCGACCTGGTGCCGCCAGTAGACCAGAGGTATTCCCCAGAACCAGCGCCCCTGGATACTAATGCATCCATTCCTGTGATCAACGAGTCACTGGTTCCCCAAGGTCACCGCCCTGCCCTATGGTCACCCACCAAACGGTACTCTGCAGCTCTCGCCCAGCTGCGACGCTCGATGGTAGATCCAGATGCCAGTGGCTTGGATGCCCAGCAGGTGAGCTTTTTGGAAACCAGCACTAATAACACATCCAAAATCTTCTCCAATACCAGCTTGGATACAGACGATGGCATTGATCTTGAGGCGGATGATGGGTCTGCTCAGGTGAATACCGGGGTTTCACCCACCGCGCCGCTTCCGCTGACCACAGCGCTCCACGCTCACCATCGGTCTATTGACCGAGACCATACGTTGGATCGCTCCGACGCTATGCCCACCCAACCGTTGCACGCTAATGCACAAGTGGGAACTCCCAACACCAAGGGTACAGGGAGTCACCGTGTCGCTCGCGATTCCTTGGAGCTGCCGAAACGGTTCCCAAAGCGAGGTCCATCGGCTGCGGGTAAACCTGGAGAGCCCCTACCCGACGCGGATGATGCTGCTCTCTTTGCGCGAGTTTCTATAGACTCGCTCAGCAATTCTCCTTCGACAGCGGTGCCTGTGGCCTCTGGGCTAAGCCAGCAGCTAAATGACACCAAGGACACGCAAGATAATCCGTTTGCGGCAGCGTATAGGGCTCTGGTAAGCAAAATTAGATTGACTGTGCGCCTATTGGGCGTTTTTAGGCATATTGTTCTTCTTATCATGCAAGCCCGCCATTGCTCTTTCGCTTTCATAGTGAAAACCATGCAGGCTATTGGCTTTGGTTTATAGCGCTGACAGCCTAACCCGATAGCAACTGGCATGGTGTTTGCCTCTTGTTGGCATACCATACTTTGCGGCTTTACAGAGCGGTCGTGGCGATGTCGAACCCCTAGCGCTCGAAATCTTCTTGCCGCATACCGACAACCCCACCACTCCGTTCAAAGTCAGTGTCAAAGGCAATGCCACGGTGGAGGATGTCATTGGATTTGCGCTATTTGAATACATTGACCAAGGGATGCTTCCTGACATCACCGAGGAATATGCGAACGTGGCGCAGTGGAACGTTCGTATGGTGGAGGACGACGGTACGGTGGACGAAGATTTTCCCGCCCTGGACCGGTCCCGACAGATTACCAAGTTTGGCGCCAACCAGTTTGCGTTATGCCGGAATGCTGCGGCGCAAAAGCAACCCCAGGAACGTCCTCAAACTCGCCAACAAGCGACAAATAGCACCCTGCGCATTTCAACCCGCTTTATGCCCAGTGCCATATGGACAGAAGGTGTGCACGGACTATTCGGCGACAACGTGCGTTCGAGCACAGGTGACCAGGGCGCGACACCATCGTACCCGCAGGGCAATCGACTGGTCAAAGTTCACATCCATTCCACCGTGGAATCCCTGCGCACCACCACCATGAGCCTGGACCCATTACTGCCCATGACCAAGATCCTGCACCGTATCTGCAATAAGTGGCAGCTGGACAGCACGCAGTACATGCTCACCACAGCCGATACCACCGTTCCTCTGGATCTCTCGATCACGCTCCAAGATATGCCCCAGGTGGCGGAGCTCTACCTATACCGAAAGGGCTCCAACTTTAACGTGTTTACTGACGAAGGTGTTAGGCCGTTTACTATCAACCTTAATGACCAGGCGGCAACTCGGTTGCAAAACGATATGGTCAAGGCCAATGCTGGATTGCCTCCACCCGCCAATGCAGGTGGTACTGACGAGCCTCCTTTCCGTCCCTCAGCGACAACGACGACTGAAGGGGGAGGAGGAGGTTTGGTTTCGACTGGTCCGCTGTCGTCCCCCGCGCCTGGGGCCAAACCTATTCGTGGTATCATCCATATGACGCCCAACCATGCTTCTCATATATACTGCAAGTACACAGTCATCCGTCGAACGCCCATGTTTACAGGCCATGAACGAATCCTGACTATTGATGGCGACTACATCCATATTACGCCTACCGAACAAAAGCACATGTTTGACAGTATGAAGGCATCGGCGCACCATATCAGCGCCATTCTGTCGTGCAATATCAATCGCAAGATACCCCGCAAGTTTAAGCTAATGGTGGTCAAGGACCAGGGCCACAAGTCGTACGACATGGAGGCCCTGAGCACCGAGAAGGCCCTCGAGATCTGTACCCTGATCACCCAGCTTATTCGCCAGTTCCGATCGGGGCTTTAATTCTATTTTTCTACAAAACTTTCTCGTCTTGTTCGTACTGGTACGAAGGCGATGTGAGTTTAGGTGGGGACTTTGGTCAACCCCAAGGCGGTCGGACTCTGGTTGACTGGAACAGTTCATCTTTTGGTTGCTAATATTTTGTACACTTGATAGCTTGGCTTCTTTTTTTTTCTTCTAGGAGTTTGATTCGCGTCTGTACTAGAAAAAGTGATTGACAATGTACATTACTACCATGACCTTTGCCCGTTTTTCTTCTTCACTTGACTTTTTTTCACTAAGGAATAGCAAAAATTGTGAACCCTTGAGTGTTGTGCACTTTCTCGCCCCTCCCAGTTAGCCCTGTAAAGAATGTTCACTCGTGCATGCGGTGCAGGGTGACTTATCAATTTGTTGAGATCGCAGCAGTGTGAAAACGACATTCTCTTTGTATCTCTCTCTTACAGCCGAGCGCTTTTGGTGGCGGGTGACGAAGTGGAGAAAAAGGAATGGGGAGTATTACGGGATGCGACTCCTGTGTGCGTGTGTATGGGAACAAGCCAACGTCCAACCAGTCGGCACTGGAGGAGCGGAACCAGTGGTAAAAAAGGGACTGGTAGTAGCTGGTGCACCAATCAGCAGTCACTATTCGGTTTCCGCCGGCGCAAGCGAGGGGACGACTCAGCCGTCTGGCCAGATGGGCGCGGGCCAACGGCGGCCGGAAGGGTGTTGGCGCCCACCAATCACAGCACATCAGCCGTGTCAATGTCCGAGGGTTTTTTTTTTTGGGTACAGTACATTCACAGGCCTACTTAGTGCAGAAAACCTCGCCGCGCTCGACGCATTCACCATCAGACGTTGTTAGGCCAGCAACACTCGTTTTACTGGTTGTGCTTATATTTATTCTCTTATTAGCGTAGCGTTTGCACCACGTCGCACAGCTGCAAAGGGAGGAGTGAATGATAGTAGTGGAGTTGATAGCGCTCCGTACACTCATCCTTGTGACACAAAGCTGTTGTTTACCATACTCGCGTAAAGGAAAGCCGATAACATCGCTTTGGTGGTCGTGGTCGAGGAGTGTGAGTTTCATCCCTTGCCCTGTCAGTACTCGCGTCAAGCGGTCCACTAGCGTGATCAGCTGCACCTGGGACTAGTGCCCCTGGCATGCGTACTGGTATATAAGTTGGGAAACAGCCTCGCTGGACCGGCTTTTTTGCCTTGGCGCCCAACTTTAGACACTTTGTTGATGCTATTGCTCGCATAGCAGTAAGCGACTGAACCTCGGCAACTGTTGCTGCCTACTAGTGGCGTTTTTTATTTGGTTTAGCGTACAGGGTTAGCACTCGTGTCGTTTATCCGTGGTCACAGGTGGCGCTTAACCACTCGTCTGGCTAGCACTCTTGCTTGCAGTAGCACAGTACTGCGTACGAGTACCGATTTCCTTTCTTGGCTTTATTTTACATCAAGGTCGTCGTCAACGCCTGTCACCATGAGCTTGATTCAGCGTCTCAATGACCGAGTCGCTCAGTCGGTCGTCGGGCGATATTTTCGCCTCGAGGGCTCCAAGACGCCGCGGGTTCGACCCAACTCCAAGTTCACCACCGAGCTGTATGCGGGACTCACGACTTTTGTCACCATGGTAAGTCTTGGCCCACCAGGACCACCGAATACCTAAGTGGTGCAGGCGGTTGGCCTTTACCTCATTACCAGTAGCACTGCCCCTGTCTGGGCAGGGATTGTTCACTTTTATTAGTCTTTTCCCCCCTCAAAGCGCGCTGCGTCCATAGCGTTAGTACTAACGGAATCATGGCTAACCCAACACACACTGCTGATACGTAATCCCACGGTGGATGGACGTCCTCTATGCACTGCGCTGCATGCCCGGCGTATAATCCTGCGCGATACGACCCACCCGTAGGCGTACATCGTCTCAACCAATGCGCTGATTCTTTCGGACACGGGCGGCACATGTGTGTGTGACGATCCGTCGGGGGACAACCCGACATGCGAAGGGGTTGACGAGTACGAAGCCTGCGTCTACGCCATCAAGAAGGACATCATCACTGCCACGTGTGCCATTGCGTGCATCTCCAGCATCCTCATGGGCCTGGTAGCCAACCTGCCATTTGGTCTGGCGCCAGGCATGGGTCTGAATGCATACTTTGCCTACACCGTGGTGGGTTATCGCGGCACGGGTAGCGTGGACTACCGCACTGCTCTAGCAGCCGTGTTCATCGAAGGTCTCGTCTTCTTGGTCCTGTCGATTTTTGGTATTCGCCAATGGATTGCAAGGCTCATTTCCAACAGCATCAAAATTGCCACGGGTGCAGGTATTGGGTTGTATCTGGCCTTTATTGGGCTGCAGAACTCGGCAGGGATTGGCTTAATTGCCAGCGATCCGACCACCATTGTGACCCTGGGCGCGTGTCCACCGCAGTACAAGAACGACCACGGCGTTTGCCAGGGCCATACCATGGAGTCGGCGACCACATGGATTGGGATTCTGGGGTTTGTGATCATCACCGTGCTGAGCATATTTCGGGTCAAAGGTGCCATCCTCATTGGCGTGTTGTTCGTGGCCGTTCTGTCTTGGATTCGCACCACCCCATTTACCTATTTCCCGTATGATGCCGAAGGCACCCGGGCATTTGAATACTTTAAGCAAGTAGCGACGTTCCATCCCATTGAACACATCCTAGGTCAGCTCAATTTTGACTTTACGTCGGGCGAGATCTGGGTGGCCCTCATCACCTTTCTGTACGTGGATATTTTGGACACGACGGGAACGATGTTTTCTATGGCGAAGTTTGGCGGGTTTACCACCAAGTACGGAGATTTTGAAAATTCCACCCAGGCGTTTATCACCGATGCCATTTGCATCAGCATCGGCGCGGTGTTTGGCACGTCGCCAGTGACCACGTTTATGGAGTCGGGTGCCGGGATCACTGAAGGTGGCCGCACTGGTATCACCGGGATCGTGATTGGGTTCTTTTTCTTTCTAAGCCTCTTTTTCTCGCCCATCTTTGCCAGCTTTCCCCCATGGGCCACTGGTCCTGCCTTGATCTGTGTTGGCTCTATGATGATCAAAAACGTGCGGCATGTCAACTGGGACTACCCGGGCGATGCCATCCCAGCATTTCTGACCATCCTGGTCATGCCCCTGACGTACTCGATTGCCTACGGGTTGATTGCTGGAATTCTGTCCTACATCGTCATCAACGTGTTTATTTGGGCCGTGGCAAAAGTGAGCCGAGGGCGCATTGTAGTTCCGGACAAGGATCTCAAGGAGCCGTGGAACGTAGGCCCTGTGGGCGAGCCCGGGTACGGGTTGATGCCACCGTGGATGCACAAGCTTATCACCAAGTGCAAGTCGCACGGAAAGAGCACAGCTGATGCTGCTGTGGATGCGGACCACGTGTGCATCACTCCTGATGTTAGCTCCTCCAAGGAAGACGCCCTGTTGTCCCCACGCGATACCAAAGATCACGATGTCAAAGAACGCCCCGTTTAAAGGTGCTGGGCGATTAGACTGATCCCTTGTGCAGTTAAAAATAGGCAAGAAAAAGTCGCACTACAAACCCGGGGTGCCTTTAGGCTGTGCTATTCGGCTTACCCATAGTAAATGCGTGTAATATGCTACGGCTTCTACTAATCTTACTCGCCAAGTTGGTGCTATAAACAATAATTTCACTCGCACTGGTATAATGACTGCAAAGAAGGAAAATATGGCCTCTTAAAGGTTTAAAAATGGGCCAAAATTAAACCATTAGCGTATAGACCTCTGGTTTGTTTGAACGCAATTGACGGGTTGGCTCATTTGGGAGCACGAGGCAAAGACATGGGATGTACGTTGTCCGCCACAACCGCATCTCTCACTCTTCAATAGCGCTATAGAATACATTGGTTACGGTGTAGCGTGCTGCTGAAAATAATGGATCAGCGTTTCGTAGATTACAAAAGTAATGCATGTCCCTGGCAAGACCCGAATCACATTGGGAACGAGGCCTTTGTAGAATCCCAGTAGAGATTCGTTGCGGTACACTTTGATGACGGTGTCCACCACGCCGTGGTACTGCAACGCAGTGACCTGATTTTGCAGGCGGGTGCGAACAACCTGATAGGGGTAGGTTCCAACGGTGGCAAAGGTTTTGGAGCTGGCAGCCATGACCATATATTCCAAGGCACTCTAAAAACGCCATAGAAAGCAGTTGTCGATCCAAGCAGAATCGATCAGATTCCGCTCAGCCAAGAGATGGTTCAGAAACCTATCCTGCAGAGGTCAATGTGCATTGACCAGAGCATTTGCATCAGTAGCTATGGAACTTACCAGTGACTCGGACGGATTGTTACCAGGGTGTGCTTGAGCACGCCATTTTTTCATCTCCTCATACGCCATGAATTGTAGTGAGCCATGCGAGACGCCAATCAGGCCTGGTACCAAACCACGGTACAGGCCACGGATGCCTTCGTGACGGGCAATAGACACAAGGCCGTCCCAGAGCCCACGGTAAGCGCCCTGAGCCGCCCGGCTGGTGGTGCACATGCGAGTTTTGACCACCCACAACGGGTTGGTGCAGAGCTGCGTCAGGGCGCCTGCTTCAGCAGCGGCAACCATATGCTGGCTAGGAGCGAGTGAAATACCAGGAGCGTCTTCGGCCTTTCTTTGCTTAACCAAACTATACCTGTAGTCTCGCAACCGCATATAAACATCCATCAGCCCAAAGTTCATTCATTGTCAGAGCTATATTCACGGCTGAACTTTGTCGCTATTCGTTGGCCGTATTCACCATTAATGCAGGGTATTTATCCTCGCACTTGCCAGAAAAAATAGAGGCCCCAGCTGGCGGTGTTGCCAGCTAAATTGGGAGCGATGCCACGGTACAGCCCCGACCACCCATCCTGGTGTATCACGGTTTGCACAGTGCGCAACGACCGACCAAAGAACTGGACCGTTTGTTTGGACCGCGCTTCGTCGACTTGCAACCGAGTTTTGATAAGGTCTAGTGGGTGTAGCGTGGACGTGGACGCTATGGCAGCCCCAACGCCAGCAGCGGCATGATCGAGCGCCGGGCTGCCAAAGTACGAGGACTTGGGTGGGATTGGTGGTGGTGGTGATGCCGTCGATTCGGCTGCTATTTGAGTCGTGGTCATGGAAGGAGAAAAAAGAATAAACGCAATGGTAAGAATGCCAAAATCCACGATATCAACACCATAAATTCGTTTGGGTTCAAAAGTGAGAAAACCAAGTCATGCGTCAAAGTAGTTCATAGCGACCGCCAACCCGAGAACTCTTATGCCCCGGAATCCACGCTGCTTTGGCTGTCTCCAAGTAAAAGTCCAATGAGGAAATGGACCCAACTACTAGAAGGCTAAACAGTGGGACAGTGTGTCATTAACCGCTTGGGTTTTCTCTCACCCCATTGCCTTGAGTGTGTTCAGAAAGCATTGAAACCGAACGAAGTGGCCCTGGGCCGCAAGTTCACATCGCTGCAGTACTTAGCCTAGAGCTCCTTGTGGCCAAGGCCTTCAATGGCACCCACATCACATGACCCCGTTATGGATGGATATCCAGCCACTGCCCTTTAGATATTTTGTGGAGACAGCTCGATGACACTGGCTCGGCCTCTCTCTCATCCCAGATCGAAGCGTCCTGGTATTTAGCCATTACCCGCACGCATTTGTTGCTGCTTCCCCTTTTTTTGCACAGTTTCAACATGTAAGTTATGGCATAACTCGCTTTCAATAACCACGGCACCTGACTACTGCTTCAAGCATGTAGTAAACCTTGGAGCACACCATCCATCCATCCACGTACCATGGCGTTGGGTGAATCGAATGGTTACGCTGGCTAGTCCTTGCCTAGTTGCCATGGATAGATGGATGGATGGATGAATCATTCAGTGCTTACACCCCACGCTCTTGGCTTTGACCCAAAATTTCAATGCACGTTTCGCTTAACGCATCCACTAATCGATTACACATGTTTGGTACAAAATACACATACTATGACTATCCAAAACAAAACACCTTAATCTGGTTACAGCTAGGAATTCACGGCCACTGGTCTTGTTAGCGTCAATCGCACCCACTTTCCCTTGGATACTCATTCCCGAGAACCAATCTACCAAGCATTCGCCATGGCCTCTGAAGGAGATGTGAACACTGTTCCCCAGGAGATTGAAGTCTCTGCCGATGCCTCCTCTGGACCCATGACCGTTGAGGATGCCATCAAGGACGTTATGCGCCGCGCGCTGATCCACGACGGTTTGGTGCGTGGTCTGCGCCAGTGCTGCATGGCCCTGGACAGCCGCCAAGCCCACGTGTGCATCCTGAGCGACTCGTGCACGGAGACCGAGTACGTCAAGCTGGTCGAGGCCCTGTGCAAGGAGCACAGCATCAACCTTATCAAGGTGTCCGACCCCAAGAAGATTGGCGAATGGGCCGGTCTTTGCAAGATTGACCGCGAAGGCAACCCCCGCAAGGTCATTGGCTGCTCGTGCGCGGTCATCAAGGACTGGGGTGAGGAATCCGCGGCCCGCAACGTGCTGCTGGACTACTTCAAGGAGCACTAAGTGCGTCGCACTAGGGTTTAGCCCATTCCGTCAATTTTGCTTTGTCCAGAGCGTTACATCGCGTTGGCTTCGCCTCCTGCGCGGGCCTAACCACATGCTCCCCTTCCTCGCTGGTCAGGTGAGTTATGAGAATAATGGTCTATGGCTATGGTGTGCCTTGGAGCTGCTCTGCTACCGTGATGATTGGTCTCCCTCTGCTCACGGACTGTGAACCCGGGTGCCGATAAAACGACCGTAACGGAATCGAACACTATACACTTGACTGAGTGGCGCTTGCAGCTTTGATGCCGAGCACCGGGTCTTTTTATATGGTTTGACCATCCACGGTATGCTAACCCAATGACGCTCTTGCTGTGCCTGTATGGGGGTTCCTATACCAACTGATGTCGTGCCCCACCCGGGTGTTTCGAAAGATTTTTGTTAGGATCTGATTCTTGCCGGAGGCAAGCGTTGGTTTAGGCGCAATAAAACTAAAACTACCCACCACCCCAACTATGATCGGTCTATTTAAACACATGGAACGAAACCAATGCCTGACTAAAGTGAAAAGGTGTGTGGGCAAGAATGAGGTGTGACAGCTCTAGCTACGTCAAAAAAAGGCAACGATGTGGCACCAATGGACGCAGCCAGCAACCCGTAGCAGCTGTAACTTGATTTTATGTAGAACAAAAGGCTGGATCATTTATCAGGAAGCGTATCACCTATGCCAAGAGTGCACACATTCCAAAAAAACCTTGGCCATGCGCCCTCATGAAGCATTCTAGGCACGAATGCCATACGATTTTAATAGCGTGGCCGCGTTCGATTTCAAGTCTGATACATTGCCCGTGGCCACCAGCGTCGGCTTTGACGATAGAACACGGTGCACCAGCCGGTACAGATCCTCGGTCGTCACTTGGTCGATAAACCGACACATTTCTTGTGGGGTCAACGCAACGCCAAACCCTTGCACCTGTCGACCCAGATCCTCCAGTTGGATGGGACGGCTCTCCAGGTTCATCATCAAACTTGACTTGAGTTGGTTCTTGGCGCGACTAACTTCAGTCTGGTCGAGGCCTCGGCAGGTCATGGCATACCGGGTAGCGACCGAGGAATCTTGGCTCAGCGACTCGTGCGTGGGATAGTAATCGTAATGGGAACTATCCCGGGGCGGCGGGGGCAAGAGTGACACCAGCTGTTGGATCATAATTTCCAGCATGCTCCCCGTGGCACGCGGGTCGCAGGCGGCAGAAATGCCAAACAGGCTAGTGTCTCGGTAGCTATAGGTAAAGGCCATGCACGACTCGACAAACATGTACCGGTTAAGCACCTGCGTATACAGACGCGAGTACATGCCCTTTCCCGGTCCGCCGGCGGAAAAAGAGTCGCCGCCGCCCAAAAGAATTTGCAAGACCGCGAGGGCATAGATGGCCGGGGTGCTCATACCGGGTGCTTCAAAGCCAAGGTGCAAATGGCTGAAGGTGGCCGTTGGGTCACTCTGGAGGTGCATACCGCCTGTGTACTCTGCTGGCAGATTGGCAATAGTAGTAGGACTGGCTTGGTCCAAGGGCGAGAGTTGAGGTGCACCGGCCTGGCCCAGCACCTTGGTAGCGGTGTGTGTGAAACTGTTCCATAACGAATCACTCGAATTGGAATCAGGCGATGCCATCGCAGCCTTTGGCGCCAGGTCTTCTGGTTTGAGCGCGTCTAGCTTCACCGTTCGATGGCCCGTAAACGACGGGCACGGCTTCATATCCCCGAAATGACGCTCGACCAACTCGCAGACCTGGTCATGCGGAGCTCCAATGGCAGCAATCACCATGCGATCTGCCGTGAACCACTTGGTCATAAACTGGTGGATGTCCTGGGGCTGTACAGTCAATAGTCGATCCTCGGAGCACTGCAGTGGTCGTCCAAGGGTATTGCCCCGATACGCTGTTTGGTGCAATAACTCCGGCAGCATCAACTCGGGCTTGGTCTGCATTTCGGCGAGCTCCCAAGTCACGATTTGCCGTTGCTCGTCCAGCTCTTCTGGTGTAATCTGTGGGTGGCGGGTCACCTCGGCCATCAACGCAACGACGCGTGGGAGATCGGACCGAAATACGCTGGCCTGGTATAGGATATTCTCCCGCGAACTGGCACGCTGGAAATTGGCTCCCATCGATTCTACTTCGTGGTTGACCTGCTCTGCACTCAGCCCACGGGTGCTCTTGAACGCCAACCGGTCGATCAAGTGACAGGACCCGCTGGTCGCTGGTGTCTCGCATCGGGACCCAGCGTCTACGTATACACCGAGCCCGCAAAAATACCCGGGCGTGTTTTGCGTCGCAATGCGAACGCCATTGGGCAGCGTAGTGATCTTGGCCAACGTCTCCGCTTCGGTTTGGGCCTTGTCAACAGCAAAGATACTATCCACGCCAACCGCCTATTGGGCATAAATTGGTATGAGTACCAAACCAGCAAACGACCTAGGTGTGGTTAGAGATCAATGCGCAGCGAGTGCGCTCAGTTCAACCCTGCTTGCAGTGATGGGTCATTAACCAAAGTGGTGCTGATCTCACGCCTTCAACCAGGGACTGTGGTATTGGTATTGTGGGCACTCACCTTGCGAAGCGTCGTCGTGCGCACCTGCCGTGTTAGCACAGTGGCGGGCGATTTGGCAACCAAAGGCCGTGAAACGTGGCGGAAAAGCGTGCTCCCGAGCATACTACCTGGTAGGATCAGCTACTGCTCCAGGGCAATGGGTGTAGTTGAGCTCGGCTGGAATGAGGAGCAGAGGAATATTAAAAAAACACACACCAATGGCGGTCCCGATAGGACAAAAAGCCAAACCCCAAGCGATTGCAATAGCAAAAGATTGCAAGGTTCAAGAGCAGCAGCGCGTGCAACACTCCACCGCCACTGCTCAGCTTCAAGTCACCACAACTTCTTGCAACGAGTTGACAGCCACCAGCCCACACTGTTTGGCAACCACGCGCATCAGTGGAAAAAATCGAGCTCACCATTGATAGCGGCGTAAGCCGATATCCATTGATTCCATTCCACGTGATGCGTGAACGAGTGTGGTGTCAGCAACCCTCCTGGATACTAGCGGTGGCAAAAAGGCCCAATGATTTCCAAAACCTCGTATACGTATAGCAGAGCATCAAATAGGTATTAAGCCAGGTGGTCACCGAGGCAAAATAAACTGTACGAGAATCCAATACCCGGTGGGCTGGCTTCAATACGTAGTAGCCTTTTCTGTTTGCCTGAATGGCGAAATAGATGTGGGCATGTGTAGTTCAGGGCTTAATTGGGAGCGCCTGAATAACTTAAATGCTTCTTTGGGTAAAATAAATAAACGATAATAATCACGGCGTACACATAAAGTTTATGACTTTCGCCATTAAATTAAAGTGAGCCAAGGATCAAGCTGTGATACGAGGTCTTGCTTGCTTTTAATATAAACCACGATGGGCGAGGTTTAGCCTCATGGGCTTACCAAATTTATTCAAATCTACAACCAGGTACACTGTATGTAAATAAAACGTTGTCGCCTAAATTATGCGCATCTAGTACTGATTTAGTTGGACAGCACTACCCGATAGCGTACTTTACCGTCTCGCACATGCTGAATTCCCTTGTTGACCTCATCCATAGGAAACTCTTCGATCCACGGTCGAATGTTGTGCTTGGCGGCAAACTCGAGGGTTTCTTGAACTTGGCGAACACCACCGATCAGCGAACCGACAATGCTCAGCCTGTCTCCCAACTGGGTGGAGGCTGGGGAGCAGGAAATCACCTGACTCCCTTGGCCCTGCCCAGCTGGCATCAGTGAGCTGCTAGGGCTTCGCAGCCCCAGCAGGCCAACTATTTAAACACAAGCCCTTAGCCATCGAGGCAAATTAAGGCTTGAATAAATACCTGTTATTTATTACATCGTTTACTGTTGTTGGTCCTGCTCGGCCGAATTTCGTGACAAGCTACTGCACTCAAGTTGTAATGATGCTCCTATTTTGTTTCGTGCTCTACCTATAGGGCATAGCCAACTTTACCCAGCAATTACAGTGTGTCTTTATTCACAGGCCGCCGGGTACTATACCAAAGTAATGGGTGTACTAATCCATGATGGCTGTTCCGGTTTAGCAGGGCTCATCCTGCGACCCTTTTTATTTCCCCCAAATGCAGCTTTTACAAATTCCTTGATCAGTTAGATACCACCACACGGTACCATGGGCGGCCCTTTTCTGCCTTATCCAAAGCCTTGTCACAGCTCTTCATGGGCATATGCTCCATCCAGGGCTGAATGCGGTGCTTGGCAGCAAACGCGAGCATCTGGGGAATTTTCTTGACGCCGCCAATGCGGGATGCCTCCAGTGAAATACACTTGACCATCAGACTAAAGGCATGGATGCTAAGCGGCTCCTCGGGGATTGCAACCAAGATCATTTTCCCCTTGTAATCGACAAAGGAAGCCAGCTGGTCCCAGTTTGTGCTTTTGGAGTTGGAGGTAACAATCAAATAGTCGACGGAGTTGGCAGCCTGTTTCACCTGGTCCTCGTCAGATATGACCACCGCGTTGGCTGCGCCCAGCTTTTTGCTCTCATCCACCTTGTTTGCCGATGTGGTAAACGCCGTTACGGTAGTTCCAAAGGCCTTGGCAAACTGGATGGCCAAATGGCCTAGCCCCCCAATTCCCACAACGCCCACACGGTCGCCCGACGTGAACTTGTTGTGGTACATGGGCGTGAATACCGTGGCACCGGCGCACATCAAAGGCCCAGCAACGGCTGGATCGATGGCTTTGGGTATGGCAAATGCGTAATTGCTGTCCACCCGAATAGAGTCTGCAAACCCACCTTGCGCGCTATGGCCATCGGGGTACTGCCCGTTGCTGGTGGGAATACCCCTGGGACAGCTTACGTCCAAGCCACGGCCGCAGGCGGGGCAATCAGCCTTGAGGCAGGCATACGCTTGGTAACCCACGCCAACGGTGTCGCCAAGGTTGAGCTTGGACACTGCGCTCCCTTTACTAGTCACGCGCCCAATAATCTCGTGCCCCGGGGTGATGGGATAATGCGTTATACCCCACCCATTATTTACCATGTGCATGTCCGTGCCACAAATACCGCAGTGGTCAATTTCAATCTCGACGTCGTTGGCCCCCAGTGGCCGGGGCTTGTACTCCCACTTGGTGATAGAATCACCCTTGGCCTTGACAGCGTAGGCATGGACGGTTTCGTGCTTGGGAGTCGTGGATGGCATGATTGACACGTGGTTTGAATGGCAAAATAACCAACCGTTCACTAGGAATGAAGATGACAGACTGGTAGGCTAAACCAATGTAGCGATAGTGAGTGAACAACAACAGTTATTGACAGCGGATGACATTCAGGCGTTGAGCAATGCCAGGGACAGTAATTAGCCTATTAAAGTATTGACCATAGGTCGTTGGAACCACCGAGTTTTATAGGTCATTAGCTGAGGTATGCACTGAGCTGCCTCTATGACGGGCATCATGGGGCCACACGAGGTGATACAAGTCATCAGGTTTCAAAAGACAGGCAAATCCTTGTAACCAGCCTCCTTGCCAAAGATGGCTGTATCTGAGACATGCAAGGTGCCCAGCGCATCCACCACCTGGTCGGCAGGCCATGGATGAAAGCGTCAACTGATGTGAAACTCAGTGTAGATTGGCTGCTCCAAGGTGTAAAGGGTAAACCTATCTGCTCTGCCCAGCCCTTCAGTTCCCTTACCCCGTCATTTTCATGCTCCTGGCTGGAAATGTGTGACTTTGCCCACTAAATTTACCTGGCATAGGCAGAACGTGTGTTCAGTGCGTTGACCAGAGCCTTGTGACCAGCACCCTGTGCTCAGGCTGCTCACCCTCTCCTTCTGCTCAATTGATGAGTGGCAAACGTATCTAATGGGTGGTTAGAAATGGCTACAGACCATGTATTTAGTCAGGGTGAGGTCATGGCCCAAGTGACTCGCTTGCAGTGGCTGGCATAGTTATGTCTATGCGCAATGGCGGCAATTCTTTGGCCTGAACTCCTTACTTCACAACGCAAAACCCACAGACCTCAGAGTAATAGTTGCGGAGGTGCCAGTAGTTTATTTTGGCCTGGGGAATGTCCAGCTCCCCTGGCCAAACATAATAATAAAGTCGGCAAGGGTGGTCACCGCAAAGTGAGGAGTCTACGCCAGCAAAGCTCGCAGCAGGAGCTGCAGCGAGATGCTGTATTACGGGTTCAGTTGGAGAGCACCACCCGGTACCGAACCTTGCCATCTCGAACACGCTGAATACCAGCATTGACTTCAGTCATAGGCAGGCGTTCGATCCAGGGGCGGATGTTGTGCTGCGCACAAAACTCGAACATCTTTTGAATTTCGGCAATGCCACCGATCCAGGAGCCTACAAGGCTGATATTGCCCTTGATAAGAGCAAACGGCTTGACATGGACTTCGTTCTCGGGTGCTGCGACCAAAATGACCTTGCCACGGTTGCGCATCCACGATGTCAATAGGTTCCAATCGGTGTGGCGCGAGTTGGTGGCCACGAAAAGGTAGTCCAGGCTCTTGGTGGCTTCCTTGAGCTGGTCTTCCTGGTTAATATTGATCACCTTGTGGGCACCCAGCTTCAAGCAGTCACCCCGCTTACTCTCCGAGGTGGTAAACGCTGTGACGTGAGTGCCGAGGGCGCGGGCAAATTGCAGGGCCAAGTGGCCCAGCCCACCGATGCCAATCACTCCCACCCGGTCACCTGCCTTGATCTGGTGGTGCAGGATGGGAGTATAAATGGTGGCGCCAGCGCACAGCAGCGGGGCAGCTTCTTCGGGCGCAATTTCGTTGGGAATGGTAAAGGCGTAGCTGCTGTCCACACGCACAGCTTCGGCGTACCCACCCTGGGATACCTGGCCGTCGGCATATTTAGCGTTGTACGTGGCCACGCGGTGCGGGCAGTTGGTGTCAATCCCTTCGCTGCATGCAGCGCAGTCAGGCTGGAGACAGGCAAAGGCCTGCGCACCGACGCCCACCAAGTCCCCGACGCTGTACTTGGTGACACCGTCGCCCTTGGCCACTACTTTGCCAATAATTTCATGGCCCACAATCACTGGGTAATTGGTGGGACCCCAGCCGCTGTCGATGGTGTGAATGTCGCTGCCGCAAATACCGCAGTGGTCAATCTTGATTTCGATGTCGTTGGAACCCAACGGGCGCGGGGTGTATTCCCACAGCTCCAGCGGGCTCTTGCTGTCCTTGGCGGCGTAGCCACGGATGGTCGTGAACTGGGGTTGCGAGGCAGGCATGGTGACAAAGCGAGTCAACAATTACAAGGGAAAAGGTAAAAAAACAACCAAGCAAAGGGCGTCAAGTCTGAGCCGGAAGTGTACGTAAATGGACAGCGAAAGTGGGCTAATAAAAAAGGAAAGTAAGTAGGATGAAGGCGGTCGAAGCAGTCGTACCTGGGCCTTATTCAGCCGAGCTTTCCTCGAGGACACGCTTATGTCATGGCCGGCGTGCGCGAGCGCAATTGGACGCATACCGAAGCCGTCCTGCACCCCCTGTCATGCATGGACCTCCCAATGGCTGACTCATCCACCACACGGATTGTCCATTATGTCGTTTGACTGTTTTTCCCAATATACAGCCAACAGTCACGCTGGTTTGCTGAGCTGACTGACCGCAAATTGTTATAGGATGTTTTGGTGCCATCAAGCGCCCACGAAATGCCCCGATTAGCATGCAGTGGGCAAGGACTTAATTGCCTGGTTTCAAATGTATAAACCAAACCAAATTTAGGCTCAGCTATGCGGTGCCTTGGGCAAGCCGATGCTTGGCACCAAAGACATCAGTGCATGCGTTGCTCTCACTTCCCCAGTATACCTGTAGTAACCTAAAGCACATGAACTTAGCTCAGCAGAGTAATCCTGCAGCGTGCTCACACTCGGCCTTTGTTTTCTTGTCGCTGCTCGCTAACTGGGTCACCGGGGCAATAAAAGAGTCCGCGTTGGATGGTTTATGGGCTTCAAGCAAGAGGTTCAGCGGCTAAGCCAACACGAATCACGCATACCCGTGGGTGGCCATTCACAAGAGAACGAAACGTTGGAAAACTTTGAGCAGCACCCGACTGTGCTATCGGTCTCTGCTCGCCAACTTCCTTCCAGGCGCTGTGTCCAAAGGTAGCATGGAGAGGTAGGACATAATCCATGAATGTATGTCGCCCCTTGCGCCTGCATCTCTATTCTCACGTGGCGTAACGATTGACAGTTTTTTTTCGCAAGCGAATTTCATGGGCGCATTGCTGGCCCTTGCATGCTTCTAATTTAATGTTGCTAACCTGCCGTTTGGCAACTTACTAGGTTTGTACCGGGTAATAACCGCTGCATTTGCTTTGCGCTTTTATTACTCTGTTTACCGGCTGATCCCGATAATCCTTACTGTTGTATCGGCACCATGGCAAGCAACGATCCCATTTACGTGGACATTGGGGACGATGCCACTCCCACTGAAATTGAAAGCTATTGCATGAACTGCGAACAGAATGGCCTGACTCGGTTGTTATTGACCAAGATCCCGCATTTCCGGGAAGTCATTGTCATGGCCTTTGAGTGCCCCCACTGCGGCTGGCGGAACAATGAGATTCAGAGCGGCAGCACCATTGCCGAAAAGGGCGTTCGCATGGAATGCCGTATCGAGAATACGCAAGACCTCAACCGCCAACTGGTCAAGTCCGATTCGGCAACTATTCAGTTTGTCGAGATCGATCTGGAGATCCCACCAAAAAACGGAAGCCTCAACACCGTCGAGGGCTTAATAGGCCACATTATCGAGGACCTTGGGTCGCAGCAGCCGGTTCGCAAGGCGGCGGCACCTGAAGTGTACGCGAAAATCGAGGCTATTTTGACCCAGCTAAAGGCCTATCAGGCCAGCAAGGCCTCGTGCACTGTGGTCGTAAATGACCCCGCCGGCAACAGCTACATCGAGAACTTGTGTTATCCCAACGACGACCCCAAGCTGCAGGTGGTGCATTACGAACGAACCCGTGAGGATGCCATTGCCCTGGGAATGGCCCACCCTGACCAAGACCCTGAGGACGGATCGACTGCCCAGGCTGACCACACACCAGAAGCCAGCAACCACGAGGACGTGGACGATGTCATGACCTTTCACACCACCTGCTCCAGCTGTGGGGCTCCCAACGAAGTCCGCATGCACCAGCTGGAGATTCCCCACTTTAAAGAAGTCATTATCATGGCCAACTCGTGCGATCACTGCGGCTTCAAGAGCAACGAAGTCAAGTCGGGCGGTGCCATTTCATCGCAAGGTCGCAAGATCACGCTCAAGGTCGAGGACAGCGAAGACCTGTCCCGTGATATTCTCAAGTCGGAAACTTGCGGGCTTTCGATTCCCGAAATCGATCTGGAGCTGCAGCCCGGCACACTAGGCGGGCGGTTCACCACGGTGGAAGGCTTGCTCACCCAGGTCAAAGACGAGCTGTCGGAAAAGGCCCAGTTTTTAAGGGGCGACTCCAGTAGCACGGACAACAAGTCGAAATTTGGGACCTTCTTGAACCAACTGGGTCAAGTCATTCAAGGCCAACTGCCGTGCACCCTGATTTTGGACGATCCGTTGGCTAACAGTCACTTGCAGAACTTGTACGCTCCAGATCCTGACCCAAACATGACCGTCGAAGACTATGACCGTACCTGGGAGCAAAACGAAAACCTGGGGCTTAATGATATCAAAGTGGAAAACTACGAGGAAGAGGCCAACACGGAACAAGCTGATAGCTGACACCAGCACGTAAGCGATAGAGTTGGTCCAAATTGACGTATTGTGAGGCCCCACAGACTGCGTGCAGTGGTGGCAACCATGACCTCAAACGCCAGAGGTTTTCCGAGTCATTGGTAGCAGTCAAGCCTGCGGGTGCCGGTAATAAATACTCTGTTTTTAGCATTGGTGCCATGCGCTTGTCACGAAATTCGGCCGAGCAGGACCAACAACAATAAATGATGTAGTAATAACAGGTATTCATTCAAGCCTTAATTTGCCTCGATGGCTAAGGGCTTGTGTTTAAATAGTTGGCCAGCTGGTGCAGCCGGGGCTGCGAAGCCCTAGCAGCTCACTGATGCCAGCTGGGCAGGGCCAAGGGAGTCAGGTGATTTCCTGCTCCCCAGCCTCCACCCAGTTGGGAGACAGGCCCTTTGAGGCGTTACTTTTCTCCTTGTAACCAAATCAAATTGAACCAAGAATTGAGCAAGACGGTCGGCAGGACATAATGAACCTGTCTATGATACAACGCCTGCTCTGCTGCCCCCCATCCCACCCCACAATGCGTTATGAGTACACGACATCCCGCTTCAGAGAGAGATAGTCACATGATGTGTTCTATGGACGATGCACACAGACGTTGGGCGGACGCCTGGCAGTTTGGGAAATACCGTGGGACAGAAATCAAATTTTTTAAAGAAAAAAAAGTCTAGAGCCACACATAAATGCTAAGGCAGTTAGGCAGCCCCATGCCTGTTAAAATACAAGACCAAAAAATACGCGCTGCCGAAAAGCATGTGTAGCGTAGAATGGAGTAGATCAGTGCCAAACTAATGTCTGCACCAGTTTCTAGTTTATTGGTTAGTTGTGCATGGGCGTTGTATACTTTGACGCACGGTTGGACTTCATACCAAAAGCCCGTGCAGCGCATTGCGGCGACAAACGAGACGAGACCCCGCAAAGCAAATTTGGGCATCTGCGGCCAGGCCCTTTATTTGGCGCAGCCTTTTAGCCCGCTGTAGTTTTGCATTTTTTTGTTCCCAGCCCGCACGGTTGTTTTAGCTATGCCCCAGAACGAGTACATTGAGACCGCCATTAAGCGGCATGGGCGCCGTCTCAATCACGACGAGGTGGTGCGCAAGCGCGAAGCCCGCGAGGTGCACAAGCGCTCGGCGTATGCGCAAAAGGTTCACGGTCTCAAGGCGAAGCTGTACCACAAGAAGCGACGCAATGAGAAGATTCAAATGAAGAAGACGCTCAAGATGCACGAGGCCAAGGACGTCAAGCAAAAGGACGACGAAGCGGTGCCCGATGGCGCTGTGCCGGCTTATCTGCTGGACCGCGAGGGCCAAGACCGAGCCAAGGTGCTGAGCAATATGATCAAGCAAAAGCGCAAGGAGAAGGCGGGCAAGTGGACCGTGCCATTACCCAAGGTTCGTGGCATTGCCGAGGAAGAGATCTTCAAGGTGCTCAAAACGGGCAAGCGTCAAGCCAAACAGTGGAAGCGTATGGTCACCAAACCGACCTTTGTTGGCGAGGGCTTTACCCGCAAACCGCCCAAGTACGAGCGCTTTATTCGGCCTATGGCGCTGCGGTACAAAAAGGCCCACGTCACGCACCCCGAACTCAAGGCCACTTTTTGCCTGCCCATCATCGGCGTTAAAAAGAACCCCCAGAGCCCGCTTTACACTCAGCTCGGTATCCTGACCAAAGGGACCGTCATCGAGGTCAACGTGTCCGAACTTGGATTGGTGACCACTGGCGGGAAAGTCATCTGGGGCAAATACGCCCAGGTCACCAACAACCCTGAAAACGACGGGTGCATCAACGCCCTCTTACTCGTGTAGTGCTTGCATGCGAGTGGCACTTGTGCTGAGTTATCCTTTTTAAGTTCCGTTTTAGTTGTATCATGTACTGTTTTCTCGAGACGGTGCCGTGGAAATATATACTCCCTCTGGCAGTATGCCAAGACTTAAAGATTGCTTCGTTTATTTTTTTGTAAGGAATTCCTCAACTGCTGAGCGATACAGGGCTTACTAAAATAAACGATGGTGAGGTGACGTGTCATTACAATAACAAAACATTGATGGCTACCAAGCCCGCTCCCCGCGCTACCGATAGCCCCACTATGGCGGTCGCTCAATGAATTTATTGCAGGCCGGCAATGCAGACAAAATGTTTTAGAGTAAGCGATTGATTCGACAACAAACAACAAACTAATGAATATTCTTACCACCGATAGCTAACGGGTTGGGAAAGAGATAGGCAGACATGCTAGATCGAGGCAACCACTAAACCGTTTGAAGTGTATATCGCGGTAAAAAGTACTAACGATTAATCGACGGTAACCAGCAACCATCGGATAGCTGTAATACAAGTAGTCACAACACACACCAAACCATCCAGTGCAACGCCACCCCGTCTTGATTACCAAGACGATGATGTCGCCGCAAAGCGGTCACTACTCATAGGGAAAACCCAGCTCATCGTCCAAGCTGTCCCGGTCATCCTCATCATAGTCTTCAAACTGCGATGGGTCATACCGGTACATGGCATGGCGAGGGTCCGAGTAAAAGATGTACTCTTCCAAGTCCGCCAGCTCTTCCTCATTCATATCGCCAAGGTCGTTGGCGATCGCGTCGAAATCCCAGTCCGGGTCAATGGCGTGGTAAATGCTGCGCGCAGTACTGCGTGTGTTGCTGCCTTGGTCGGCGGTGGCGGCAGGCTGAGCGGTGCTATTATCCGTTGGTGGGGGCTGGGCGCGACCGGTTGGTAGCGGTGGCGAGTACAAAGGGATGGGTGTGGCCTCTGGATTAGAGTATCCACTCTCACTCTCTTCATCATCTCCTGGGCCTCCCCACTCAAGATGAAAATAAGGGATGGATATGGCGGTGGGAATATTGTCACTATTGTTGGTGGTGGTGGTAGGCATTGGTTGGGTCTGCTGGCGGTTGCCTTGTGCCAAAGGCCGAGTTGAGCCGGTGGTGGTCCTGGTGCGTGTGGCAGCACTGCGAGATGCACCGTCGGTTCCAGTCAGAGGCACTGGCGCTGGCGTAGGCAAATAATAGGCAGGCAGCCTCGGGAGCTCGGCTGGTCGAGTTGGCTCAGGATCTGATGTAGGCGGGCTTGGCTGTGGTTGCGATGGACAATGCTGGCAGGTTGGACGGTCCATGACCGTGGAGCATTGTCCGCATACCACCAGCAGAGTCCGATTTCGGAGCACTGCTCGTGATACCCTAGACGGGAAGAACCGATTCCATTGGCGACCACCACCATGACGGGTGCCTGATTGGGCCGCACGCGACGAGCTTGTCGATCCAGTAGGGGCAGCAGGCGCTGAACGCTGGGCGCCACTGCCGGTGGTCAACAGGTAGGCGCGCGCTTTGGCCTTGATTGCTGTATGCACCCGCTTGCAGTCTGAGCGGTACATGGTCCCTCTGACGACCAGCTGCTCGAGGTGGCGGGTTTGGGCTACATCACCAAACAGGCGATCCAAGTCGGGCATCAGGTCGTCCTCGTCGGGCGGCAGGCCCAGAACATTGAGTGCGCTTACCAGCTCGGTTTGGTGTGCCAGGCTAAACGCTGGCGTTGGGCGACGAAAAATCTGTTCACGGCAGGTGGGACACTCCTTTTTGGTTTCAAACCAGGTCTGCAGGCAGTCTTGGCAGAACGAGTGACCACACTCGAGAGTATGCGGTTCGCTCAGCAGCTCGGTGCATATCGCACACGTCGTGGTATCGGTAAAGGACTTGCGTAGGGAAATCAGCTTCTTGCGTAGCTCGGATGCCTGGCGAATCTGGTGGCGCAGCAGGTACAACGTGTTGAGATGCGCACGCAGGACTCGAAACGGGTGGGGTCCGCCCAGCCCGACGAGGGTGGCTGGAGGCAGTGCGGTGGAGGCCATGGTAACCCAAGGTGAAAGTAACCGGCCGAGTAAAAATAGAATTCAACTACAAACAAGCATGCCGGGCATGCATAGTAGAAACAGCAGGATAAAATTGGTAGGTATTGGGGCTGGCCGTGGTGCATATGCTAGACGATAACGCGAGGCAGTGACAAACGAAGAATCGAGAAAAAAAAGCGGTCGTCAGAGCAGTGGGGTACTTGAAGCTGCTTTGGATGCCTGCTCTCGGGTCGATGGAAGCGAAGGGCCAGAGAAACGTGCTTGGAAGGGAGTCTGGTGACCCCTTGCAGTGGCGTGTCACTTCTCGCACCGCCCACCTTTACCCAGAATCCTGCCCCCGCATTGCACCGAAGCAACGCTGTTGCAACTCGCTCACCCCTTGAACCTTTTTGCACCAGCAATTGGCTATCTCAGGCAGCACAGAGTGCTCACCCAGCAGAGGCTTACCTTGTGGGATGTCGCTAATGACTTCCCCCCATGCTGAGTTCTGTGATGCACAGGCAGCGCGGTTACCATCAAATTTATGAAGTTGGGCCAGCTTGTCCACCTCATATACTTGATCAAGGCGGCCGTTGGTTCCAGATTCAGGGCAGACGATAATCACACTGCTATGTTTTGTGGTTATCTCAATTTCTACGTTTCTCTACTGCATGTCACTGCCCTCAATGTAGTCACCTTTAAACTGGCTGCATTTTAGGGCCCTGAGCGCGTACTTTTCATTGGGTCTCAGTGCAAGGGTGACGCTATCATTGCCACAGCAAACAGCAATGCTATCTGTTCCCTCCTGATTGCTGAGACATCAGAGGCAGTAGGAGCAAGCAACTAACCTGCTCCATAGAAGCACACATCAGATGTGTGTGGGGGGGAGGAGGGGGAGTAAGCTGGTGGCCCTATGACTGCTATCTCAAGCCAAACAGCAAAATGCATTTCCATTCAACCTGCGTGCTGTTCATAGGCAGTTTATAACATCACAAGGCAGATATTACACCACTTAGGCTGCCAACTATTCTGTTGGAGATGTTATGCCTGACTGGTCATTTCTAGGGTCACCACGACCTCCATTCCCAGTTGAGCATACCTCAACCAGGCCACACGCCTTTTCGTCTATCTCTCCCCTGTCACACTTATGCAGTGCGTGGCTAACCAATCATTGCTAGGCCTCTGGCTTGTAGCACAAGACCCCGTTCAGCTTGGCTGTGATATACTAGGTCTTTCTGTTGCTGCGCTTGCGGCTTTTATGTCAAACAAGACAACGAGGGACTGCATCAGCCAAACGGGCCTGGTGGTTGTTACACAACATAGAAACGAAAAAAACGAGCAGGATATGGCACCTGTCCCCAAGTGCAGTGGGGTGATACAAGTGCGACCCTCACGCAGGCCAGCAAGAGCAGGTCACCAACCAGCCCTATAGCTCTATCCAATGGTGCGACGCTTGTATTCACGGAAGCCACACTGGGTGGTAGTTTTTCCCTGTCTACCCTGCTTTGGGTGCCCTGCCTAGCCAAAAAATGCCACCAGGGACAAGCGCATGGCATGGTATGATTGGATACGCCAATTGCCCCCCAGCCACGCACGGCAAAGTTTGAACATATAAAAGGCAGTACTCGGCACCACCAAGCAGCGCTCGATACCACTCCCACTCTCCTCCTGCTGGCTTTGCTATCCGCTATTCCTGTTGCTTTCTGGCTTCCTTGCCTTGTGCTGTCCTTTCTGCCGACTGCACCTTTGCCACGATCCTCAGCCATGCTGTCACATTCTTTGGCTATTGTCACGCTCTTTGGGTTGCTGTGGCTGTCCCCGGTGTAGCCAATGGCGCCTTATCCCAAGAAGCGTAAGTATTAATTTTTATGGGACATATTTAGTCTAGTTTCTTTGATAGGTAGTAATGGCTTTACTGAAAGCTCAAATATAACAGAACAGTTGGTGTACATGGAAATCGTAGACAAGGCTATACCACAACATGCCCTTTCTGAAGAATTGGTGCTTTTTCTATTAGTCCAATGGACCAGGCAATTGTGTATGAACACTAACTGTAAAAAGCGCTAACTGGCTTGCAACTTTTCTGTGCAATGTTTTTTTAGGTCTGCAAAAGTTGCTACCCAAATCCTATAGTCCGCTTGTTCAACCCAATGGCATATCACATAGTTCCAGACATCGTTTGCCAAGCGACCTGAAGCGTATTTTAAATGACAACGATGAATTTTACCCAATGGACCGGGCCAGTGCGGAAGAAACGGACGACATTAATGCGTCAATGGGTGAGGACGATACAGTGGTCGAAACAGGTGTCGTGACACGAGTGGGTGCAGATGCTGCAATTGACAAAGGTAACGAAGAAACGTTTCGGCTTGAAAATACTCTAGACAACTATACACGGTTTATCAAAACAACTATCAAAAACCTATACCGCCTGGGTGATGGAGTATATGATGTTGAACGGTATTTAGGAAAAATGCGATTCCGCCCCAGGCCGATTGGTCAAGATCTAAACCGATTCAATTGCTGCTCGTTTACTGGAATATCATAGATATGGTCGTTGACTTTCACATCGCCCAGTTTATGTATGACGAAATATTTGACATTGACTACAGAGCACTTTGTATCAATGGTATGTACCCTGCTCTTGCGATGGCGGTTGGCACATCCATTATTGATTCGAGTGCTTTAAAAACGCTGGCCACAACGGAAGTCGCTGGCATCAATGATAAGCTGAAAACCTTTTCCATGTTAAGGTTCGATCAGTTAAACACAAAGGTCAAGGCGTACCAGGACGATGAGTTAGCGCGAACCTGTACGGATAGGGTTACGCGCTACTCGGTACGAACTGGTAAAATGGAAAGTGTATCACTCCTTGCATACAACCCGAAACAGGCTTTTTCTCGCCAAATTCGCAAAGAAAAGCAGACACGAGAATCATCCTCGCCAATCACAGCCCTGGTAAATGCTCCTCGTTACCGACGTCTAAGAAATGCCCTTCAGCATTACAAGTTGTATCTAAATAGTGTCCTCAGCCATATCCAAGCTATTCAAGACGGTAGCCTTGACCCGCGTTGGTATGTGTTCCCTATCTCGCCGCGACCGGAAGTTTCCAAGTATAGCCATGAGAAAGGCGGGTTCTACCTGGTGTATTGGGACCTTGAATTGAATCGGTTCGATTACAGAATGGCAACGCATGATGAAATAACGGCGTACAAGGATGGCAACTCGGTGAAGCTATTTAATCTTATGAAATCTGTGTGTGTTATGGGTCGACACTATCCAGCCAATATTCCTTGGGAGGGATTTGCCAAGTATATGGATGCCTATTTTCAGTGGATTGAGGAAAAGTTACCAGCGGGCTGGAAGGGGCGATTGATGCGACTCAGGGATGCTTGGAAAGCAAAGTAGGTCACTAATGGTACAGGCAACCAATGGCCATTTAACTATTAGCAAAATAAAATGGTTGCTGTGATCTATGCATTAGGAAAAAAACATAGACTATCAATGACGGGCTTGTAACAGTAACTCCGTAAAACGCAGCACTGATCACTTTGCTTGCTACAATGGCTAAGGAACCTGCTGGTGCCAATTCCTCGACAGACATTGATCACCGAGGGGCTATTAGATTTCTCTTTCACTCCCTTTCGCTCAAGCATATTTTTTCTGCATGCCACTGGCTCTCGGTGTAGCCATCCTTGTGTAGACTGTATCTTGGGGTGCTGTGTTTGTGCCTTTTATCGATTCAAAATAAGCGGGCGGCGCTATCATTGCCACGGGGAAATACACTGCCCTTTTCTCCATCGCGAGCTGACCTCAAATCAGCAGTATGAAAGAGTGGAAGAACAAGGTCCACGGATGGCCTGGGTAAATTTTTTTCTCCCATGGTCGCTGTCGCCCGGTGCGGCACCCCACACTTGGCCATCGTTGGTGTGGTTCGTTTTTTTTGTACGTTGCTGATTTGAGCTGTTGTCTGATCTGCTGAGCCCGCCTCTCTTCGATCGACCTTCGTAACATTGCTGGCCGCGGCTATTGTTTTTGTCTCTCTTTGCAGTGCGCACCCCAGTCGTCATTCTTTCATTTTCACATTCCATTTCTCACCTCTGCTGTCTCCGTTATTTGCGCCATAGCCACTAAACCCAACCATGGCAGCTGTTTCCGAAAAGGCGCCGTCGTACTCGGCCTGGAACCCGCTAGGCTGGTATTCAGCCATTACGACATACAAGAAAGCGCTGGGCCTGCCAAACCCAGGGATCACAGAAAACTTTACCAAGGAAGCACGAAACACGTTCCTGACCAACTATTTTTTCGAGGGCGGTCGGGCCGATTTCACCAAGGTACTGTCGCCCAACTTTCAGGTCACCCACACGGTGTCGCTGGCAGTGGGCGGTGCCCCGTCGACATACAATTTGGCCGCCGTCTTTGCGGGAGCTGATTTCCTGATGCACGGGACCATGGATACAGACGGTATCCTGCAGTCACGCCTGCAGTACAGTTGGACGCCTAGCCTGGTCACCAAGGCTCAGCTGCTCATCACCGGCTTGCCTAACCAGAACATGCTGCAGGCCGAGGCTGACTACCAGGGCACGGACTACACGTTGAACGCCAAGGCGATCAATCCGTCGCCCTCGGACAACACCGGAATATATACTGGCAGTTACCTGCAATCGGTTACCAAGAATTTGATCGTGGGGCTCGAATCAATCCGTGAAAAGCCACCACTTGGTGAAGAGCGCACCCGCACATCGCTCTTGGCGCGGTATACTGCTGGGCCTTCCATCACCACGCTTCAATGGCAAGGCCTCGACTCCCTGCAGGCCACATACCACCACAAGATCAACGATCGCGTCGAATTTGCCTCTGAGCTGCAGATTACTACCGAAGGTGAGAAGCGAGGCGCGGTGTGCACCGTAGGAGGCAAGTATGAGTTCCGTCAGGCCACTTTCCGTGGCCAGATTGACAGCAACGGCAAGGTTGTGGCTGTTCTCGAGGAGAAGATGGCCCCTGGGTTCTCATTCTTGTTGACTGGCGAAGTCGATCATCTTAAAGGCCAGAACAAGGTTGGCATGGGCTTGATGCTTGAATCATAGGCGAGGCCATGGTGACCCTGTCTCTCCCTTGCGCTCGTGCATGTGGGCGGGGGGTATGTACGGGTGTTACTCTTGAGATTAGCTGAAACCACCGATCAAGCGACGGTTTAGACAGGTGTTGCTGCATGGATGGGTCAAAAACACCAACTCTGTTGCTTTTAATTACAAGCTACCAGGGTGGTTGCTTGCTGAGCGCACTTTTACCCTGAGATTCTGGTGTATGTAAATCAATAAAGGTTGGTATCGGCATGTATGCGTCAACGGTTGGCAGTGAGAGCACGATGGCTCCCACTGGTGTCTGCTGGTCAATGGGCCACAGTAAACGCAAATACGTGATTTTATGGAACAGAGTACCGCCCGTGTGCCCGCATTTCACTGCATCACCTTTTCTGGCCAGGACCACGAGGCATGCTCGGCGTAGAAGATCAGCTCTGACATCAACTCATTGCCGCCACGCCTAAAATGCATATTTTTTCGTTAGCGTCAGTGGCGGCTTTACAAAAACTACCTGCCCAACCCTCTCAAAGCTAGGCAGAAAACACCAAACAACAGCCGTCATCGGATCCTGACACGATCGTGCGACCATCGCGCGACAGGGCAAAGTCCAGCACGGTATTCTGGTGGCCACGCCACGTGTGCTCGCAGTTGCCAGTTCGCGCATCCCATAGCTTGACAGTGGTGTCCACCGAGGTCGTGGTCAGAAGCGGTGAGTCGGTGTGCCACTGCAGCTTGGTCACCGCATCCTAATCGATGGCATAATGCCCACCCCATACGTAGATATACGCGTGTATTGTATCAAAACCCACCGCACCGGGTATTAATGATAAAATTCAGTCATCGTGCATGGCACTGCGATAGATTGAGGTAGTTCATACAGTTTGGCAATGGGTGGACATCAGCTCTAACGCCTCCGTGACACACGGCACTTACCTCGTGGCGTAGCGTGCCTCGAAGTTTGAGCGTTTTAATATCCCAAATATTGACGGTGCCGTCCACCGATCCAGTGGCCGCTAGTGTAGTGGTAGACGAAAACCCGACGGTCTCGATTGATTCGGTATGGTTACCAAGTGAACCAACAATCTATGCAATCATGGTATGGTATAGCGCAGCGCATTATACCAGAAAAAAAACGGGAAGAAACAATGGCGCAAGGCCTGTTAGCGCCAACGTTTGGCTGGTAAGTACAACCCACACAAGCCATCAGGCGGTGGTGACAGTAGGCCTGATCCAATAGCAAAATATGGCCCGAGAAAGTAGTTTTAACACCACCACTTACATTGCCGTTCTGCAGGTGCACGAGCCGAGCTGTGTGATCCGTGGAACCCGTCAGCACCAGCGTACTGTCAGCATTAGTGTCTAAACAGGCAATGGTCTCAGAGTGGAATCGCGCGTCGTGGCTGTCCAGGCGATGGCTGGCCACAGCCGTTTTCGGGTCCCAGATGATAAGGCTACCGTCCTCACAGCCTGTCACAATGGTCTTGCCGTCTTTGGTAAACTGGCCGCATGTTACCGCCATCGAGTGACCAGAAAAGACATTCATGCATTTGCCCAACGGTACTGGCAAGCCCAACCCAAAAAATATACATGGGCCATGCCGGTATCAGTACGATGTATGTCCAAGCGCTTGAGTGCGTGAACACCTCCCCCGCCTCAATATCACTACTAAAAGGTTGATAGAACCTAGTTGACTAGCTCAAAGCCATTCAAGCTAGCTGCAAACCATACGGTACGAGGGCACCCAGTTTCTGATGGAATCCCATGCTGTGGGAGCATATTGTCAGACTACCACTTACGCATCCACATCCACATGGTCCCGTCGGACGACCCAGCGAGTAAGATGTTACCACGAGGATGCCAGTCAAGCCAAAGCACTTCGTCTGGACCGTCGAGCGATGCCAGTGGGGCCGTGCTGGTTTGAACTGCCTCGGTATTCCAGACCTGCACCTTGCCACGCATGTCTGCAGCGGCCACCAGGTCGCCCGTGGCGCTAAACCCCACCGCCGTGACCGAATCATCGAACCCGGTCAACTCGGCCAGTTGCTCGCCGGTATCGCGACGCCATAGATAGGCTTTGTCGTCGCCGCCACCGCTGATCACCAATGTCTCGTTGCCAGGGTGCATTCCCACCGCATAGACCGGTTCACGGTGCTCGAAAAAGCCCTGCACCGAATCGTCCTCGAAATTGGCCATGGGGTCCGTGTCCTCGCCCGACGCTGTGGGCGCGCTGGTCTCTGGTTCCATGTCTTCGTCGGCCGAGTCGTCGCTGGGGCTCAGGTCCATGTCGTAGTGCGTGTCCACCGTCTCACCCACCTCGTCCTGACGGATAAATTCCGAGTCGCTGCCCTATAGCATTTTTAGCGCCCAAAACACCAACCGTTTGAAGCATAGTCCTGCCAAGCAAACGTAGTGCGTTAGTGAGAAAGGGAGCTCTTTGGTGGGCCGAGTGTATGCACTCATTCAAGGAGTGCATTCTTAGCCGGGAATCTGGCTTTCGTTGGTTCTGCGAGCATTCGGTCAGCCTTGCCAACAGTGCAAACATTTACCTCGTGGCTCGACATGGCAAAAGAGACCTTATCTTCGGGCGGGAAATGACAAAGTATTACAAAGGATAAAAAAGGAGAGGGCGAAAGCTCTTCTCATTCGCAATATCCATTAGTCGTCTATGCTGACTAATGCAATGTCTCCTTTGCCTGCCAATATGGCTGAAGCAGCTCTAATTTTTTTGGACACACCATTTGCAATCCCAATGGCGCAAAGGGTGACCAAAAGTTAAGAAAAAAGGCATCACGTGCTATCTGCTTTTTCCGAACCGACAGGCGTAAACAGCTTTAACATTGCCGAGTTGCACGAAGCGTCTTAACTGAGAATTAAAACGACTACGACTATACACACCCGCCCACAAGATAGAAATGTTGCAATGCTGAGGTTGTCAACGCTTAATGGCGACAATTACTGTACATAATTTATTGGAATAATACGGCATGCAGTCGGGAACATGGATGTTTTCAACCAGCGGCCCAGTGCGGCGCATTGCGTTCATATAAATGGAAGCATGGTCACAAAAGCGGTTTACGTGCACATGTCCCACAGGTAATTGGCATAGAAGTAGTTGGAGAACTTGTCATCAATGACCACCGTATGGACGTCATTTTTGGGCGCCGAACAAATTCGAGCCTTTGTGAACTTGCCCGCTCCATCGTCAAGCAACTCAATTCCAAGCGATCGGTAAATTTGTAGCTTTAGACTAGCAGAGAGTGCCAATGCCGCGATACCAACCCCATTTGTGTCAAAATGCAGTGAATCAATAGACATCGCTTTGAGTATGAAGAGCATGAAGTGGAACACCGGCCGTAGTAAGCGAAGCGTGGTTCCTGCACTGCAGCAAATGGTCATGGATCCGCAGGAACGACTTCTCGATCAAAAATTATCCCCAGATGCGTATGCACACTTACATGGTTGGGTCAGGCGGTAACTCTTTTTCGACGTCCAAATTATCCAAGCGCTCTGACTCTTCGCGCAGTTTCTCAATTTTGGCATTGAGGGTATTGATTGTTGACTCCATGTCATTTAGGTTCTTGGCTGTTTCAAACTTTTCATGGTCCAAATTGATGACCCGCTCAGCGTGGGTTAGTCCGTCATCGCCAAGCAAAGGTCGCGTCGCTTCGGACTTTGCAATTTCCATCTTGCGGTTGAGGGCTATTGTATATGCCAAAGAGCATAAAAAAGGCATTGTATGTCAGTTGCACCGCCCAGCACCATTGTTGGTTGCAGCCAACCCATTCTGTTTCTCTCTCTTTTTTCCCCTATCTAGCCATTGGTGCCCCGCTTAAGCGTATAACCAATTATACTGCGGCCAAGGTCGCAGCGCCCAACGCTGATACTGGCAGATAGCTTGTTCACTTACCCCGCAGTAGTTCTTGGTCATCGTGTAAATGCCGCTCCCAGTTCTCGGTGGCCTCATGCATGTCACGGTCAGCTGCGCGTATTAGCTCAATATCCGACGCGGGCTGAAACGTGAGGATCGTTTGCTGCACAATAGACCGGGTCTCTTGCAGCGTCGCGTCTGCCATGGCAACCAGTGCAAAAGTAAGAAGGAATAGTGGACACTGTCGGCTAACAGTTATAGTGCATAGACAATAGTCGAATAATATGCACCCGGGAATGCTTGAACCAGGAAACAGAGATGGCTTCGCCAATGGAGCATTTCACAAATGTAAACAAGACCCTGATTGGCAATCGGTATCACGTGCGTCGCTCGTTGCCGCCCTTGTTGCAGACACGGTTACTGGGGAATGGCCGTTGGGCCTCTACCTCCAAGGACCCTTTGCTCTCGCCCGCTGCAAGGTCCATGTGAGAGGGAAGGGGTATTTATTGTTGGTCTCAGTATAAGACCTTAAAAGACAACTGCCTCTGAAGGTTAACGGTTAAACGGCATCAAAGAAGCCGCCACACAGGTTGCTCAAACGGTGCGCCATGGCAATAACGCCTCGAATGCACATATAAGCTAAAACTACATACAATACGCGGGTTACACAGGATAGCGCGCCCCACCAACACCGAAATACGTTGGCTACAAGCACTCCTCCCTACCACTACTCGCTAGCTGCTCCTGGTCGCCGTCGTCCTCACCAACAACGCGTTCTAGGAGGCCCTGGAACCCGGTGGGCTGATAGTACAAGATGTAGTGCTGGACCATGAAAACCACATCAAACGCCATGCTAATCAGCCCCAATCCCAATTTCACAGGGTTCCCTGCCACGCCACCCCAATTGTGCGCGAGCCCGGCGTCGAGGAGAAGCTGTACCATCGACAAGGTACCGCCAGCAAAGTCCAAGAGGATATTATGAATGCTCCACCCGACGGTCGACTGGGCCTTGTAGTTGATGTACACCTGGGGACAGTATTTGATCAGGCTAACCAACAGCTTGATGTACGAAAAAAAGTACAGCAGGTCAATCCACATGGTCGCCCCAAAGCTAATACCAATGGCTAGCGCAGCAATACCGATACCCGACGTAAATAAAAAGGCTTTGGCCACAAACGATAGCACTTGGTTGGAGTTGCTCTGCCACAGGTTGGCGACCGGGTAGGGAGTTATTGCAGTAGTAGTAGGATCAATATCAGCTCGTGGGTCACGTTAGTTTGCTGACAGGAGACGTCAAAATCGAGGGAAGGGTGAAGATTTTGTTCACCCCTTATAGTTGCAAGACGAACTATAGGGTGCCAACGGCCCCAGCGGTGCAACCGTCGGCAGTCTTGGGATGGCCATTAGGCTTACCTTGTAGTAAAACGTCTGACCCAGCGTAAGGCTAGCAATCAAGAACGCATGGCTGGCAAAGAACACGTCATTGAGCCGCACGAGGTTTTCGTGGCCCTCGTTTCGGTCAGCATACTGGCGCCGAACGGTAGCACTTGCGTAAAAGGCCAGGTTGTACACCGCGTAGCACGCAAACCCCACGACATTGTACACCAAGAAGTCCATCGATAGGCCCTGCACGCTCTTGCGCCGGTAGTTGAGGAGGGCTTGCGGGTAGAAACTGACCGACCACGCCGCAAAGTACAACCAGCCCAGCAGGGCGGACAATACAGCTCCAAACGACAGCATAACGCAAGGAACGGTGCTTGGTGTGCCAAGACGGTTTTTGATTAATGCGAGAACGCGAATAACAAACGAAAACGGAGCCTAGCGCCTTAACGATATAGGTAAGCGTGTGACTGGTTGAAAGGAGCCCTCGAGCAGCTGGAAAATTGGAGTTGGCCCGAGATGAGCGTGTTGGGCAAGGTGGGCTAACGGACAAGATCAATGGGCCAACACGTTAACAAGGGGGCGAAACTATGGGGAGAAGGCGAGCGGGCGAGCGAGCGAACGAACGAACGTGGCGGAGCAGCTTTGAAACCACTCGAGACAATGCGCACGGCCAAGCGTACCATGAATGCGAGACCGAATGGTCAACGGATGGCAAAGCTGAGTCAAGGCACAATGGCAAGCGAGAGAAAAAAAGCGTCGACACCAGAAGCACATGCCAAACGCGAATTAACAGAGACAAGGCCGTTGGCGCGAATGGCGACGGCGCTGACAAATACGAGCTGTTGGTTGCGAGCTGGGCGCCTCGGGCATATGTCCCGTCGAGCGTTTTCAAACGCTCGCAAGAGCACAGGAGCAGGGCGCAGCGCAGTGAATGGGTGGAATAAGCTGCGGATGGTCAACGGAAATGACGAAAGCTAACCTCTTTTACCTGCAAGGCGACTGGTCTCGCGCCTCTAAGCCTACAAACTTGGCTTATATTACTTCTTGCACCTTGCAGCACTCTGCTAACAATATGAAGGTCGCTGGGTTCGATGGCTGAGGGCGCGAAGGCCTTTATTTGCCGATAACAAGCCTACCCTTCACGCACTGAAGACAAATGAACAAAAATACTTGGGTGTCGAGCGAAGGGACCAAGGTCGTCCCCCCCTCCACTGTTGGTCCGCTCATGGCCCATTAATAGCTGGCCCATTTAAAACTTGGATTGCTTGGAGGAGAAGAAAGTGCGAATGGCAAAGACCTGCAGGGCTGACACGACAAAGATGGCAATGCTCTCCAGTAGGGCAAAGTTGAACACCCGACGCTCGGTAGATTGGACGGTGTTCTTGTTGCGGTTCTCGCGGTTGTGGAAGTACCGGAGGTCGCGTTGCACTCGGTTAATGGCCGAAGCGATCAGGTTAAGCGACTCGTCAATCTTCTTATCTTCGTTGGACATGGCGGTCTGGCCGGGCTCGTCGTGCTCGGGACGGGATTCGTTTTCAACCGAGATGTCAAAGTCAATTAACTTGTCCTCGTGCGTGGCCACCCCATTGCTGAAGCAAAACGCATACTCGCCCACGTCATTGCCCGTGAACACAAAATCGCCTTGCTTCTGCGCTTCACCCTCGAAGAGCACACGCGCCTTGGGGTCCTTGACCGTATAATCAATATCAAAATTGCCTCCCGCTTGACCCTGCCATGGTTTTGCCATAACCACCAACACCAGCTCTTAGTAAGTTCAAAGGTTAATGTCCTACCTAGTAAAATGGATGGCCCTTCCCCGTCAAACAAGGGAAATGCCGAATGAGTTGCTAGCAGAACACGCCAGAGAAGCTGACAGTCATGGTTCGACATGATTGCGCAATACAAGAGAAAAATAGCGCGCCGAGTGACATGCTATGATGCATAATGTAGCAAGAAACCTAGTGTTTGCGACTGGCATGGCTGGTCACCTCAACACTAAAGGCAAACCAGTGCACCTATCCACTTACGGCAAAGTAAAAGCCGACCTTCTGGCCTGGCTTCTCCACAGTGGTGTAAAAACAGGCTTTTTCACGGGCACCCACCCAATACGTCAGCGTTACTGCCTGGGCCGCCGGGGCGGTTAGCAGGACAACGAAAACAGTGACCAGTAGGGCCAGGGCAGGCGTTGGGGAGCGTAAGATGGCCATGGCTGAAGGAATTCACAGGCAATAGGAATGCGACGAATGATACCTACCATCAACCAGATGCCAAATAATGGCAGTGTTTGGGCCAGATTAACCGAATAAATCAGAGACCGCTGAGGTTGGATGGAGGCCAAGCACTAGTGAACCTATCCGCCTAGTCCCACCGGTTGGCAACTGTGAGAGTACCGATGGGGATGATGTAAGCTAGGAATGGCACGTACCTGAAATAATGGAAAACTAACAGCAACAACGCTTTAAACAAGAGGGCCAAACCCAAGGAGCAAGGGTAATCAAGTAGAGAGAGACGTGAGGATTCAACAAGCACCCAGACGGTTGGAGCTCGCAGGCGAGCAATGACCTGGTTCAGTCCGTGCACGTGAGAGGGATGAACGATGGATGTAATGTATTTGTCGTGACGATAACAGTACCATACTTATAGAAGCAAGGCTGGAAAAAAAGAAGGGTACGCCCATCGCCCAAAGCACAGCCAGCACAAGAGTAACCACGTTGAGGACGAGAGGCAGGCAAAAAATGAATGCATGGGAATGAGAGAAACTACATAAAGAACTATATGCTTGATAGTTGCCTTGGCTAAGTCGTGAGGATAGACGGGCTGAAAAGTCGATGGCAGGCCGGCCTGGTCGCACAAAAGTACAATGGCAGCCCGGCTGCCAGCCCATATCAAATTCTCAGCATGGAAAACCATCAGGCAGATACTACAAGCGCGGCTAGTGAGATAGGCACTGACCACGGCACGCAATAGACCATTGGCACAGACATGTGCTGGTCTCCCTGGCAAAAATGAATGGCTGTAAAGAGGTGAGGCCTATGTGCCCTGGTGAATATTTTTTGTCATGGAATATAGCGTACAACCATCATAAAGTGAGGCCCTGGCCAACACCCACTGATGGGCTGAGGCTCTACTGACAACCATTACGGTTCAGGCATTGATGATCCATGACAATGGTCAGAGGGAGCAGAGCTATCTAATGTGGCGCATTTGACCAAAGCCTAGTTGCACTACCCCATGTCATTGCTGATAGCTATATTAAAGTGAATCGGCCACAATCAGTATTTTATTATGTTAATGACTAAATGGCAATTAGTTGCTTTCATGATAAGTACCCTACTTTGCTTTCCAAGCATCCCTGAGTCGCATCAATCGCCCCTTCCAGCCCGCTGGTAATTTTTCCTCAATCCACTGAAAATAGGCATCCATATACTTGGCAAATCCCTCCCAAGGAATATTGGCTGGATAGTGTCGACCCATAACACACACAGATTTCATAAGATTAAATAGCTTCACCGAGTTGCCATCCTTGTACGCCGTTATTTCATCATGCGTTGCCATTCTGTAATCGAACCGATTCAATTCAAGGTCCCAATACACCAGGTAGAACCCGCCTTTCTCATGGCTATACTTGGAAACTTCCGGTCGCGGCGAGATAGGGAACACATACCAACGCGGGTCAAGGCTACCGTCTTGAATAGCTTGGATATGGCTGAGGACACTATTTAGATACAACTTGTAATGCTGAAGGGCATTTCTTAGACGTCGGTAACGAGGAGCATTTACCAGGGCTGTGATTGGCGAGGATGATTCTCGTATCTGCTTTTCTTTGCGAATTTGGCGAGAAAAAGCCTGTTTCGGGTTGTATGCGAGTGATACACTTTCCATTTTACCAGTTCGTACCGAGTAGCGCGTAACCCTATCCGTACAGATCTCAACCAGGTTGTCGCCCTGGTATGCCTTGACCCTTGTGCCTAAGTCGCTGAGCTTTGGCTTTGAATCTTCATCTAGATGAGCGTTGATCCTAGCAACTTTTGGTTTGGCCAATTCTTCTAAAGCACTCGAATCCAAAATGGATGTGCCAAACGCTCTTGTAAGAGCTGGACGCATACCATTGATGCAAATGGCTTTATAGTCAATGCCAAATATTTCGTTATAGGGTAACTTTGTGACGTGGAAATCGAAACGGTTGTCGTAGGTGTTCCAGTAAACGAGCAGCAATGTAATCGATTGAGACTCTCGCCAATCGGCCTGAGACGGAATCGTTCTCATTCCCATGTATCCTTCAACATCAATGCTCTTATCGTCCAGGTCGCGTAAGCGTTTGATAGCATTTTTGATAAAAAGTGTATAACCTTCAAACGCCTTTCTAAGTCGATACTTTTCTGCGTCAGCTGAACCATCTACATCCATATCCATTTCGACTTTTGTATCGCCCTCACCCATTGACACATCGGCGTCGTCCGTTTCTTCCGCGCTGGCCCCGTCCATTGACTGAGAATCCACATCATTGGCATTTACTCCATTGCCACTGCCAAATATGTCATTTTGACTAGAACTATCTAATGCACCACCGTTTAGGCCAAAGTCACTTGGGCTTGGAGGCCAGTAGCTCGGCAAGCCTAAGGTGATATTGCACAGGATAATTGCAAGTCAGTTGGCACATTGCGCGGTTAGCATTCATATATAGTTATCAGTCATATCGGAATATTGGCAACGATGACGGCTTAATTTCGTATGCTGTTGCGTACAGTTTCCCATGCACGTCAATTGCAGTGTTATTCAGACTTTCAATTAACGGCATTACTACACAACGAAGCAGTCCGAGTGTCCATGCTCTGCCACAATTAATACTTACCATCCTCAGAGTCAGGCTGTGTCGGCTGCACCGGAGATAGCCACAGCAACCCAAAGAGCGTGACAGTGGCCAAAGAACGTGACAACATGGCGAAGGATGGTGGTAAGGGTGCGGTTAGCAACAACGGCAGAGCAAGGCAAGGAAGCAAGGGAGAAGCAAAAAATGCGGATAGCAAAGCCAGCAAGAGAAAAGTGGGAGAGGCGTTGAGTGCTGCTTGGTGGTGCCGGGCACTGTCATTTATATGTTCAATCCTTGCCGCGTGTGGTTGGGAGCAATAGGCATGGCATGCCACGCCATGCGTTTGCACCTGCTGGCGCGTACTGGGCAAAGCAAGGCAGAGAGAAAGCATCACCCAATGGGCCATCCGTGAATACAAGCATCGCACCACTGGACAGGGCCAGGGAGCTGATTGGTGGCCCACCCTCGCAGGCCTGTGTGTGGTCACACTGGTAGCACTTTGCTGCGTCCGAACCACACTGGGATAAAGGAAAGAGGTCGTGTTCTGTCCACTTTCTCGGAAGATTGTGTAACGGCCACCTAATCCGCTTGGTTAATGTGGGGCTTCGTTTTCATGTCTAGACTCATACCTCAAGTGAGACACCAGATAACAATAGCGCACCATAGCCAGGCTGGGTGGGGCCATGTGCCACAGGCCGTGGTTTTCGCGATGGTTGGCCAGCCACGCATTGCACAGGTATGACAGGAGAAATAGATTAAACGGCAAGTGCTCAGCTTGAAGGATGCTGGACAACGAGCAGTGGCCATGATGACACTAGGAAAAACTGGTCAAGTATGACATCCCCAACAGAATACTTGGCGGCCAAAGTGTGGCGTGGCATCTATCCTTTGATGCTATAATTTGTCCATGAACAGGGCCAGTGTTGAATGGAAATACATTTTGCTGCTTGGCGTGTGTTAGCAGACAAGGGGAAGTCTGTCCACCCTCATCAGCTGTGGCTGTCTTTTAAAACAGGCTTGCTCGTTGCTCCTACTGCCTTTGCTGACGCATTAACCAGAGAGGAAAGATAAAGCGTGCTGTTTGCTGTGGCCATGAGCGCGCCACCTTTGTAGGTAGAATCAGAGAAGGCTGCGCGCTCACTGCCAACACTGCAGTCAGCTTAAAGGCGGCCATACCGAGGGCTAGCAACGAGCAGCAGAGAGGCTTGGGGTAGGATAGAAACACATGTGGCCGACAGCAAGGCAGCCCAGCCAAACCATTAGGATAGGCAGGCGGAAAAGTTATCAACACGCTAGCGCAGCTGTGCACAATTGGCAGCAACCATACTGCTAGTTAACACCAGAACTCGGTTTGGAAAGCAGTTAGTGACACCTCACAACGATGGCCAGTCAGGTCGGGTTCGTTGTAGCCACCAGGGTACACCATGCCACAGTCCAGTGGCACTAACAGCTGTTGGTTCAGCTGGTATCAATGGTTTGAAGGCAGTGATAGATAATATGCCTTGTCGTGGCATTGATATTAAGAAAAATATACCGTGCTTTCCTGTGGGTTCTGTAGAGTGTAGTTGTAAGGTCCCGACGGGAGACTAGAGATATAACACTCTAAAGCCATTGCACAAAACCATATAGTGCCATGTACTAATCCGTATGGGCCAGTGAGTAACCATTAGGGTCGTCAGATGGACCTAGAAACTACATGATAAGGGAGAACTGATAAAAGGAAATTGGTAAGAGAATGGGTAATGTTTGTATCCCAGTTTTAGTGTCCTAACAGAGGATCTTAATAGAGTCATTATCATTAAACAAAGTAAATGCAGCGTTTATTTATTGGATCGTAACTAACTATGAGGTAGAGACGTGGACCTTAGCAAAGTGGTTATACATAGCCACCACATGTAATAGGCCACCTACTATCGCACTCTTCGTCAACAGCGACACCTTTCGGCAATAATTCCATGGGATAAACTGGTGTAGTGAGTAGATAACTTGTAGCATTTTAAATTGAGTCATTTCTCATCATTTCACTAGAATTTATTTTTCGCTCACCAGATGTAGTTTATTTTTCTTGTGGCATGGTTACCGCTATCATCATTCGTTCTAATAAATAATCGACCATAAACTGGAGCACGCCAGATTGAACCTAAATAGCATGGTTGCTTTGAACAAGCAATACACAGACCCACACGTGGTCACTGCAACTATGGCATGCTCCGTTGGAAGCAGCCCTATTTTTATAGTCAGCCGCATACTATGTCGCATTCACACAATACCATACAGCAGCCAGCATCAATTAATACATACCTTTCTCTCATCACTACCTCTATCCAGTATCACCTTCAGCTCATCGGCTGTGCGTCATTATCCTGTTGCCGACATTGCATCGTTGACAGTAGCTGGACCTTCCAACGCGCTCTTGATAATTGGCTGCACTTGCTTTCGCGATGCCTTGACATTAGCCTGGTCAAAGATGATATACCCTCTTTGGCCCAGCTTTTCGGTTGACTGCGAGGCATCGGGGTACGTAGGGGCAATCACGCACTGACGACGGTTCTTGGGCCGGTAGGGTGTCAGGTTGAGCTCGGATGCTTGCAGTTGGTCCAGGACCTTTAGCAGTTGGGCTCGATGGTCAAAAAAAGGTACATTGCCCGGACTGTTTGCTCCCGTATAAAAGCTCGGCGCATACAGCAACAGCTCCCGTTCAAAGCCCCGTGGAGCGTGGTGTGTGTACATGGTCATAACCACCAGCAAATCAACCTGTTTGGTCCGAGCAAAATTCCGAATATCGTGTTCAAATCGTGCTTGGCCATCCCGCTGGAACCACTTTTCCAATGGCCAGATGACGCTGCTAAAGCCCACCTCTAGTCCCCCTAAGGCCCATTGCTTGTAGTCCTTGCGCAAAAACTCGTTTCCAGTCAAGTGGGATACGTTTTGCCGAGCTCGAGCAATGTCGTCATGCCATGCAGTGAGGTAGTCGGTCTGGCATGGAGAATTCGATGAATCACCACTGTTGGAGCAGGATTCAGGAAAGAAAAGCGGAAAAGGTAGCCCTTTGGCTGCCATGTCCAAGGCCTCAACCGCGTTGCGGGCAGGCGGGGACGGCAGAAGCGAGGCAAGGCTTGGTCGCGCATCCCAGACCAAGGCCGCAGCTTCCTCGTCCTCAGGTTTAGTTTTGCCCGCATTCGGACTGAAGTTAGACGTATCAGTTACAATGGGCGCCAGGAGGAGATGAAATAAGCCAGGCTGCGATCGCACAATCTCGGAAAACCATCCCTTTTCGTTATTGCCACTGGCGCCATCCAAGGAAGATGGAAGTAGCGATAATGAGGTTGCTGAGGGCAAGTCGGAAGCGGAGGAGCTGTTGGTGGATTGGGCGCTTGACGAGTGCCCCTGGCCTCCCAGCAACGCGTAGCCTTCTAGCGTGGTCAATGTGGTTGCTGAGCCCACCGGAGTTACCCAACGGGGCCTGGCATCGCTGAATTTGTGTTCCTCTTTGTGATGGTCTAGCACCCCACGCACAAAAGACTCTAAAAACTTTTGCTCGCGGTTGGGCGCCGCGTGGTCGACTAAGATAATATCCAGGCCTGCGGTTGCAGCATTGCTATCCTCGTCCTGGGCGTGATTCTGAAGCCAGTTGAAGAGGGCTTCGATGGATGGGTCGTTGACAAATACCAAGTCGTTGGACGGGATTTGTGCGGTTTGTTCAATGACTCTTTCACACTCTGGGCGAAGGCGGAATTCGTCGCGAGGGATATTAATCAGCGGGATGAAGACTGTGGCTGATGACTGACTGGGTTCGGCCAGATGGCGCCAATACGAGTACGTAATGGCGGTGACCATGGAATCGAGGTCTAAACCAAGACATAGCAGATACCATGACCACATTACAACGCTCAGATAAAGGTGGAATCCCAGATGGCATGTGCCAAACCTCACTTTCACGATTTTAGGTGGGTACATACCTTGCTTGACCAAAGAGTGTTAGCAAATGTGTTTTACTTACCAGCCGCTTCATTGCCCATGGTCACAACTAGCCGGTGGTTTCCATCGCCTTGCATGACCTGGTCGACGACCTGCTGCAAGGCCTGATGGCGGGATGACATAAACCGATGCAGCGTTGGAGCATTTGCCATTGCGCCAGTGGTTTGGTAGGAGTCGGGCGACGGGTAATTGGGTTGAGCCCAGGTAACGCCTGCCATGGCAGCGCTCAATGCAATGCCGATGGCTAATACACGGGGTAGGGAGCTACCACCCAACATAATGAAGGCCGTCAGATACGTAGCAAGATGGTCCAGTTGGTTCCAGACAAGAAAACAACAATTTGGAAATGAGCTTCAGTGCCTGCTCAACTAAAGCGCCACTGCTGGTGCTGCCCTGGAGTGCAAACAAAGGCCTTGTCCGCTCTCAAAGCTCAACACTTTGTAACGCAGTTATTTTGGTCCATCAAATTTTAGCCAAAAGAAGTAGATAAGCAGTAAAAAATTTCTACGCCCAGCGTAATGGCTGTTATCTTACTTTTATACGAACGAAAATAGCCTTGAAAGGACTGGGCGTCGCGGCGTAAAAGCGATTGTCTATAAACTAGAGGACGCGGTCTTGGTGAGTCGTTTACTTCACGCTAGCGCTAACCATGGACCGCCGGACGACGAAACGAATGGCGCACCAGGCCCGAGGTGGCAGCGGTGACTGGAGAGTTTCGGTTGGACTGTGCACGCAAGGAATGAGCGGCAGGTGGTACGAACAAGGTCACCAGGCAGGGCTTTGGGGCTCGACGCAGCAAAGTGGTACAATGTGACAATAGACAGTCGGTACACACCGGGCGCACATGTACGCCCACCAATCGCTGGAATGGACAATTTCCAATGCCGTGCAGGACGATGGTCAAAGAACAGGGCGTTGATGCTGCAAAGGCCACGGTGGTTGTCCAGGGCTTTGGCTGCTGGCCCGCAGCTATCCGCTGTACCTTACCGCTCGCGCACCTTGCATGAGTCGTGCACGACTGCACTAGGTCACACACACACACACGTGATGCACACCTACGACTCATGGGCCTAGTTCGCCCACCCTCTGGCTGCTTGCATGTATTCCCTGCCAAACAAAAACAGCTTGCACGCAGCCCCATAAGCAACAATGCCCGAACTAAGCGAAAAGCATTTGGTGGAAGCCCTGAGAAAGGGCAGTATGGTGGATGGACGCACTAGAGAAATGCGGTAACAAAGAACCCCGACAGCAGTTTATTGACCATTAGATATACTAACAGACCCCGCCCTCAACATCGTCATAGAGGTAAAACTTGACATCTAGAGCCGCCATCAAATATAGATAAGTTAAGTTATATCCAACTGTTAGAGACAAGTAACACCGTTCATTGCGCTGTAGACGGCGGGTAGTATGAGCACCCCGAATGACCGATAAGCCCTTAGCCTCCCAGGTACCAAGCAAATCAACCGCAAGGAAATTTACGTCAGACTTACCCTAAAAACCCCTTGCCTTCCCAGGGGCCCGGGGTCAATGTCAACTGCAAGAATCGTCCAGCTGCGTTCGGCCTTTCGACAAACACTTGCAGCGGTTGGTTGAGCGATTCAGTGACAATCGTTGCTAGTAGCTTTAGCTGGTTGTGGTTGGTGTGGTTGGCACGCCCAAACTTGATGAGCCGGTCGCCCGAACAAAGGCCCTATTCCAGGACACAACGCAGCAACGAGCAACCAGAGTAAAAGGATATAGGTGAAGGTTCATCAGTTTTGACCCAAGGCACCCCTCCAATAATAACTGAACAAAAAAAACAGGACTTGAATGCAGGCTAAAGGCCTAGTCCACCATCGATGCCCCCCACCGCCCGTAGTATACCCCAGCCCAACAGTTGCCATTAGTCTGCCAAACGTACCGCTAGCTCCGCGGGTGAATTCCGAAAAACTTGGCCTACGCTAGCAAACGCTG
>JANBQA010000030.1:0-44819 GCA_027576955.1 Dimargaris xerosporica
GGGCTGCGAAGCCCTAGCAGCTCACTGCTGCCAGCTGGGCAGGGCCAAGGGAGTCAGGTGATTTCCTGCTCCCCAGCTTCCACCCAGTTGGGAGACATTGCTATCAGTTGGGGCGAATTTGTGGGGGCGGGGGAAGAGTGGCCTTTGGGTCACTTGACCCCAGGCCCGCTACATGACCAAAGATAGGTGTCGCTTTGGCTGTGTAGAATACCGCTTGAGCGGCGATCAGGAGAGCCCACAGGTAAATTCGTGACATTGTGACCAGCAACAAACTACACTTGTTAACTGACGAGCACCGTGGATAAGGTAAAGAGCGAAGCAGACACTGGCTGTGATATCAGCGATAGCAATAAGGGAGAGGAGTGTTTAGGAACTAGCGCAAGCCCTTTAGCGACGAAAAAAAGGCACCAGGCGCAACGGGGAGTGTAAAGAAGCTATGACTGCACAGCGTAATAATGAAAACTCAGTGGTTGATGGCATGCAACCGATGTGGTGATGGAAAGCATACTTATACTAGACAGAGGCTGCCCAGTCCACAGGAGTAGCCATGCGATTTGCTCATTATAGCACGATATATCCCCTCCACTTCCCATAAAAACAAACTTGGAGGCTAAATGGTAGCCTGTCGCTGCCTATACAGTACCTTGTACAACTAATTCGTGACCAGATGCACGGCGACTGCATAGCAATTACAGATTTGAAATAGTGAAAACCAGGCGGTATTGGTAGAGCCCATGCTATTGTACCACCACTATAATTATCAGCAATTGGCTGGATACGATCCGTGATTACACCTCATTTCTCTAAACAGACGAGGTCCCTCAAGTGCTGTCGTGCAGCTTCCTTCTTTATTTCTCTTCGTGCAACGCCAGGCATACCACTTCGCCCAATGGGTCACTCTCTTTGCTCTGCTTTCTTAGTGCTTTCCTCCTTTTCGTGCTCACCTTCTCAATAGTTGTAATTTGAACAGCGCGTCCACAATCAGCAGCAGGGCAGCAACCAACCAGCATGCAGCTTTATTTTTATCATTCTAGGATATTGGCCTGGACATGGTGCATTCGAAAAAGCTGTCTTTTGCTGCGTGTGTGCCTTTGAGCAAAACAACATCTAACACCAACGCCCTGGTGGAAGAATGATATTCCATTGCCCGCCATCTGTCGTGACTGCTGACACTCACTATTGTGCTCCTCCATCCTTGACGTCCCTATTCCATTGACACTTTCCACTCCGCTCGCACTGCTAAGGACCTCTTCCCGAATCAACCAAAAGTGATGGTGCATCAACCCGCTGGCGCTGGCTTGACAGCGCGATCACCTTTTTTCCCATTAGGCCAGTTTCGCCTCCCTCGAGAAAACAGCCACTGCCTATTGACAGCCCAGCGCCGATATTGAATGGGAAATATTTCGGCCCACCTGAGACCTCAGGGGTGGTCGGAGAGCAGCCACTGGCTCAAAGCTCTCGCAGCGCAAGCATGGCGCTCTGCCAATGAGCGCTGGCTTGTGGAACTGAGCAGTGTTACCATCTGCCGATTTCTATTGTCATCAACTGGTGTGCCCAAATCTCTGCACACTTTGCACACCTTATTTTTTCATTTTTTCTACCATGACCAGTGTCACCAGCGACCACGAGCCAGACGCTAAACGGCTCAAGGCAGGGTCACCCGTGAAGGCCACCGACCAGTGGGCAGCGGTTGACGCGTTCCAACGAGCTTTCCGGAACCAGCAAGAATTCTCAGTCCCACTCACCCCGCAAGCAGTGATCGCGCCCAATTTAAACGACACGGCAGCCGCCGCCGTCAGCTCCCACCCGTTTGCCGTCGGCACGCTGGCCCCGCTATTTCCTGACGGCTTGCTACGCCAGGTACGCCAAGAGCTGCACAAGCTACCGTTCCAGCACAAGTCCAACGACCTGTACGAGTTTTACCAGAGCCCCGATATCGCCACTGCAGCCGAAGCGTACCGACTGCAGGCGCTGACCCAACTCAAAGACACCATATACTCGGCGGACTTTGTTCGGTTTATGGAGCGGCTCACCGGCATAGCGCTCAACCACCATACGGTGGACATGTCTGCTCACCGCTACTCGCAAGGCGGCTACCTGCTATGCCATGACGACGACATTCGCCAGGGCAAGGAAGGCCGCCGCATCGCGTACATTATCTACCTGGTTGACGAGGACTGGTCAGAACAGGATGGAGGCACGTTGGATCTATTCGCCAAAGACGACCATGACCAGCCCCAACGGATTGTGCATTCGCTGGTGCCACAGTGGAACACCTTTGCCTTTTTTGAGGTGGGCGCTACGTCGTTTCACCAAGTGGCAGAAGTGCACCGCTCCACCGGCCGGCTATCCATCTCTGGGTGGCTCCATGGACCGATCCCTGAGGCCAGTCAGCGCCCCTCTCATGAGTTGGTGCCGCAGCCAGTCATCCACCGAGAAGCTCTCTTGTTAGCCCAATACATCATGCCCGAATTTCTAGACGATCAGGCCATTGGCAATATTAACAAAGTGTTCCTTGAGCAATCCAGCATCGAGCTGCAAAATTTTCTTCAACCCGAGTTGTATGCGGACTTGATTCAGACCGTAACCCAACGCCCGATGGCAGGGGTGATCACTGGGCCCCCAAACATTATGCACTACACGCGCCACGCCATGCCCAATGATGATGCAACCAATGTTTCTCCCGTTGCTCACCTACAACAGCTGTTCACCTCGGATGCGTTTAGCCAGCTCCTGTGTCGGTACACGAATCTTGATGGCCTGAAACGCTGCAAATCCGAGTGGCGCACGTTTGCCCCAGGCCACTACACGCTGCTGCACGACTTGGCCGTTGAAACCGATGGGTTGGATGTGCTATTTACCCTCCCATTGCCGCTCACCCGGACACCTCCCACGGACACCACTGGGACCAGTACCAACCGCGCTAGCCCCGCAGCTGCTAGGGAGCCGTTTACGACCGCGTGGGATGAAGCATGGCAGGGTGGAATGCACTACGTCGCCGACCAGGAAACCTTGCTCACGCTGTGGCCCAAACCCAACACCCTGTCCATCGTGTTTCGGGATCAGGGCACAATGCGGTTCGTCAAATACCTCAACCATCAGGCCAAAGCCACGCGCACTGAATTTGCTGCTACCTTTTACGAAGACCCCTAGGCACCTTGCTTTGGAAGGCCGTGGTCAAATTAATGAGGCAGCAGGCTTTTGAACTGTATGGCTTGCTCGCGGATGGTATGCTGTGTCCAACTGTATTGACCACTGTGATTTATTGAATAGATGCAGACGGGTAGCGCAGGCAGTTTACAGTGCCGTAGTAACAATAACTAGTAACACCCACTGTGGTCAAAATGGGCGCATCTCTTTCTCTCTATAAATATGTACAAGATCAAAGGTTTTTGAGCGCTCTCTCTCCCCACCAAAATAAACAGCCTAAGGCCTTTGCTTGGTAGGTCAACAAGGGACCAGCAGGCATATGGGCAGAGAGGGAGCAAGGATGGTATCGATAGAGCAGAGTGGAGGGTGGCTAACGACTGCATGGGCAAGTTTTTGGTATCGCTTGGCAAAAATTTAGCCATGAAGGCGTGCACTAAAGTACAAATGAAACCAAGACGTCGATACAGCTCACAGACCACCTGTTTTTGTTTTGAATATAAACTAAGGCTGGGCCTTGGCCGTAGCAGCTGGAGCCATGTAGACAATTTGGTGCTTGGTGGCAAACATTGGTTTAGCGGCGGGGCGCGATACAACATTCACCGAGCGGCTGGAGCTGCCACTCGCACGCGATGCTGCTGAGAGGGTGGATGGCGATTGCAATGGGCCACCCGGCTGCTCCCAGTTTTCTTCAAGGCGCCAGTTGGGCTCGCGGCTTCGGGTGGATTGAAAGGACTGCTTTGTGGCCAAATGGGTGGTGGAACTGTTCGGGTTCAGCCCCGCAGTAATCAGTGACTGGTTGATGGTCGAGGGTGACATTGGTACTCCGTTTGGCAGCACCGCTGCTACCATGATGCTATCTTGAGATGGATGGCGGCGATGGGGAAACTGGGCCAATTGAGGTGACTGGTCGCGCAGCGTGAGACCTGGTGAAAATGCGCCGCTCATAGGAGACGACAGTGGCGTATTGCCACTGCTTGGGGCCACCACGATGCGACGCCGCGGGCCTGGTACAGTCTTGGCTTCATGCATCGTCGCTACCGCAGCTTTGCTCACAGTGAGCTGCTCGGCCATGGCCTGGCTGGTCACGATTTGTGCTCGCAGTTGGTCGGCCTTGCTCCGGTAATGTTCGGTTTGCATCTGGACCGCACGAGCGGTCAGCTGCAGGTGCTCGACTAGGTACACCAAATCTTGTTCCGATAGGTACGAGAGCGCGTCCTGTGGCTCACTGCAGAGCTTGCGGATGCTGGCCACATCCAGTGCCGTTACCGACGAAGAGTTAAACGACATCGATGGAGTCATACTACGGCCCATCTCCGGACGCATCGTAGATGTATGGCGCAAACCAACCGTGCTGGGATGAGCTAGGCTGGCGTGGCTCTGATGATGCGACCATTCCGACGAGGTTCCGCCCACAAAGCTGGAACATACTGATGGCGTGCCCCGCGCTCCAGTCCTGGCCAACGCCGTCGGTACCGAACGATTGCGTTGAAATGGGACTGGTCGGAAGGATCGGCTCGCCCCGAATCGAGAAACATTGGGCGAATCATTAAATGACCGGGTTTGGCGATACAGGTGATCGGGCAGAACCATGCTGCCAGATATTGAACTTTGAGGTGACGAGAGTGCCAGTTGTCGAATGGCTGGACTGTATACCGAGTAAAAGTTGAGCTCGTCCAAATTGACCGGGATTTCCATCGACGTGAGAAAAATTTGTCGGGTTCGCAAGGAGCGCCACAACTTGCACCAGTTACCCGTAGCGTATAGGGGACAATCCGCTTGCGCTTGCATGATGCGACCACAGAGGCTATGCCCCATCAGTTGGGTACCGGGGGGCCGACGGGAGCGTTTGGCAACCGACTGAATGTTAGGTTGAGCAATAGCGGCGTCCGCCTGGGCAGGGGGCTTCGCGGTTGCAAGGTCTGTCGTTTTGGGAGGCGGGGTTCGTCCCCACCAATTGGACAGCGTGGACCAAGCACCCACCGGTTTGGCCTCCTTGGCTGGCCCAGGAACAGGCGTACCAAGGCCCTGGGCTGCCACCTTCTCAGGTAACGGGGCGTCGTTTGATGGAGCAGCAGTATAAAGAGGTGGGAGTGTTTGACCCAACAGCTGCTGTAGCGAATCGGTCACCGACGATTTCAGCGCATCCGAGACGTCATGAATTTGCAAGGGCGGTCGCGGCAACGGAGCAGTTGGCGTCCGAGCACCCGAAGAGAGGTCATCGGCGGTAAAGCTAAAATTCATAAATGACTCAAACTCAGTAAATTCATCCCCAGCAAGGTGGCTAGTGGGCCGTTGTGCGTGTAATGGTGGCTGTTGCTGGTGTTGAAACCGGGCAGGGCTAGCAGGGGGTGACTCGGTCCCCGCACTGGTGGCAACGCTGGAGAATCGCGGGTTAAACTGCTCCCACTGGTAGGCTAACACGGCATTAAAGGACTGGTCTTGCGCCATGTCGGCCCATGCGCCCATAGAAATCGTACTCAACCGGTCGGGGGTAAGCACAGACCGCCGAGGAGATGCAGTCCGAGCACCCAGCGCTGGTGGTAATGGCGATGGGGTGAGCAAAAGGCGTGATTGGCGAGGCAAGGTGCGGACCTCGAAAGGACTGAAGGCAGCAGTTCCAGCCGGTTTTTCGCCCTTGGGAGATTTGACGTTGGCCGAGAGCGCTGCTAGTGTTCGAGAGACCACCGTCTTGCTTGGCTTGGGCTCATGCGTTGAAAGCGATGAAGGTGGTGGCGGCACAGCCACGGGCGGAGGTCGGGTCTTTATGGGCCGAGGTTGCTTTGGTGAGCTATTCGGTGAACACACCGACTTGACCGAGGCTTGATTCACGTCAACTAGCACACGCGCGTGGGTATCAGGGTACGGAGCGCTAGCTATCTGTGCCCCAGGAGGAGAAGCCGAATTCACTGCTTGCGATGACACAGGGGGCGATAATGCATCGGGTGCGGCGTGCTCAGGAGGCTCATTGGACATACGGCTAGGGCTGGTGGCAGGGGACAGTTGTGGCAACGGGTCGGCAACCCAGGAGTCCTCGTGTGCACTCACGGGGGATACATTGGATAGCACGCTGGCGTGTTTAATCGGTGGGTTATGGGTTAGGTCCATAGTCGAAGGGGTGGCCGGGTCCGAACGCTCGCCCCCATCATCCGAGCGGCGTGGAGTAGGAAGAGAGAGCGCTGCAGAGGCTTGGGTCAAAGGCGGTAATGTGACAGGGTGCGCTGCAGCTCCCTGCGTATTTACTGGTGCCAGAGACCGTTGGGGCTGCTGCTGCTGCCAGTGATGCGGTTCAGGGGATAGGTTAGTAACAGGGCGCAAGGCGTGGTTTGCAGACGTTGGCAATATCCCAGCAGCAAGTGGTGTTGATAGCTGCGTTGCTACAGATGCCATGGCCCGTTCATTCTCGGACGATTTCAGCAAATTTTTGTCGTCCCGCATAAGGGCATCCTCGTCCAGCTGATCAGGAGGCAACACCGCGTTGTCTAGTAAAGGCAAATGGCCGGATCGAGCCTGGGCAACAGAGGCAATCTTGACTTCCGCAATAGTGGGAATAGCAGCAATTGGATGACTGGCAGGGACCTCAGCGGCCACCGGGCCTGATGGGGGCCCCTGGGCTGATTGCAGGTCTGGCGGCGATTGCACTATGGGCCGCGCACTCGTTATTTTCTCGGGCCGAGCTTGATTGTTGGAACGGGGTGTTTCCGTGGCCATAACAGCAGCCAAGGAACGCCTGGAGAGAGGGTGGCAATCTGCTGCCCTCCCCGGGCTAATCACCATGGGTACGGTCAACAACTTTGCCCGAGCCTCAGAACCAGCGCTCAAAGGTGATGCCTGCTCGGCCAACGCAGCATGGCCGGGTGGCGGTTCAATCGCAGTGGCCACCATCATCATGTCATGTCGAGGGGTCGATGGAATAGATTTTTGTGACCCAGAAAACGACGCTAATCGAACGCGTCGCGCTGGTTGGAGGCTGACCACGCGTTCACCGCTGCCTGCCTGCAAAGCGTACCGGGGGCTGGGAATAAGGCCAAATTGCACAATTTCCTCGGGACCATCGGTTTCATCAACGCTAGACTCGGACTCGGACTCCAACCCAGAGGTCTCCTCGCTAATGGCAAGGCGAGGAAATGCCACCACACCCGTGGGTTCAGCTACCCTAGGGTCAATCGGCGATGGCGTCGTTGGTGGTGGGGCCACATCCACAAACGAAGCCGGCTCCGACTTTGGGTTGATAGGAATGGTTTCCCGCTGAAAGGCATCGTTACCTGGAATTTGCAGATATGGCGTCACAGTCTTGAGTCCCGTTTGGACCATATCAGGGTGGGTCTCGGGTATGGTGTCAGCGGGAAATTCACCCGTCTGAGGCGAAAACGCCGCTCGCAACGGGGAGAAATAAGGCCGACGGGATACGCTGTCGGGAGACAGCTCCATGGACGAGATGGACCATGTGCGGGTCTGCGAGTAGCTTGTCTGGATAGACCGAAGGGAGTGCAACGAAGGACAGCCCTGGCGCGCGAGTACCGAGTCAGTTACCTCGGAAAAATCGTTGGCTTCAAAGGAAGGCTGGGCACCCACCATGGATGATGAAAATTCGTGTTTTAGAGCCCCTTCAACTATGGGTGATAGCTCACGAGGACGACTATATGAACCATCCTGCGGGATAAGGTGGGCAGGAGACGAAGCATCAATGGTCAAGGTGGCCAATGATTGCGAGGAAAGATTGGACGGGTGCAATGCTAGGGTTGGCAGCGGCTCGGGAACTACGGACAGTGCAGGGGAGCATCGTTCCACACTTCCAGCAGGTACTGGCTGAGACACATTGGGGAAAGTATCAAGCCTTTGCAGAGGATCAGCAGTGGACCCATTGCTAGCTGCATATGGCTTATGGTGGCAACGGTGGGCCTCGCTCGGAGATGAAACTGGAATCGCTAGCGGGAAGGTAGGTGGGTGGCAAGCAGGAGGCACTAATTGATCTGCCGCAGGTACCCCGGTGGGCAATCGGTCCGATGGAGCGACTGGTGGTGAGGAAGCCAAAAGATCTGACCTGGCATTGCTAGTGCTCCCGATCAAACTACGCACCTTGCCCTCCCCACAGCGCAATTCTTTGTGTTCCATGTCTTCCGCCAGCGAAGCTTTGAGGTGACAATCCATTAAAGAACCGTCGACCGTCGATGATGGTGCTTGCTGAAACCCAAGTGCAAGCTCCAGTTGGGCATTTGTCAAACCGTTAGGGACCAAGTTTCGTGGTGTAACCGGACAAGGGTCATCGTACGGATCATGGTTAGCAGCCAGGTTAGAACATGGCTCTGTCGTGATCAGCTCACTACGGAAAGAAGTTTCACCAGCGTGATTCCCAGTGACCGGTACTTGGGTGGCCGAGGCGGTCGCGTCCATTGAGTCGCCCTGACAACGACGGGACAATAATGGTAGCACATCGCCACTAATACCGTTGCTGGTACCATTGGAAGGAGCAACTGGGCTAAGGATCTTGTCAATTGTTCCACCTGTACTATCACGAACTTGTGCGCCATGCTCCGAGTGCGCCTCCATCATCGGATCAGGCTGGACCATCGTGTTTTGTAAGCGGGTATCTACCGATGCGGAGAAATCGGTGACACCGTTGGGGCTGGCGGCAGTAACTTGGAACTGACCATGTGTCTCAGTTACTAAGCAAGAGCTCATAGATCTGGGTTCATCCTTAGATCCCAACTTACCAGGAGCGTCTATAACGCTAGACAAAGTGGGCCCATGGGTAGCGGTAAAAGGATTCATGTCTGTTGCTCGCACACTGATTGATGGGTCGGGAACACTTTTGTCCAACGTACAGGCCGTCCCTGGATGGTGCTCCATGAGTTGTAGTATGGGGGCCCCATGGGGTACCGGATTGGCATCAACCTGTTCAGCGTCATGGTTCGGTAAACCAAACATTTTGGGTAAAGGAGAACGCAAGAAATGGTCAACGGTTCCCGTAGTCGGCATGGCTAGTAGACCAGGAGACACCGGAAAGCATACCGGTTTGGATTCGGTAACGGCTGTGGAACCGTACCCAGCATCGTTTACATGCGTGTTTGTTTCACCACTAGGCATCGCCGGCTCGATGGGACTGCGTGCCTCCAAATCCCGCTTTGGTGACTGAGAAGCAGTTTCGTCCGCCCTACTCGGTTGTATGGCATGTTGATGGCAGTGGCGGGCCACGGTTGACAGCAATAGAGCGTTCGGATGGGACTTATCCGGCAAAACAACTCGACCCTTTGGACTGGGCTCACCAGACGAGACGGTGGCTGTTGGGCTATTGATCCCAGAGTCAATGGCTCGAGCTGGTGTTGTTGTAACCGCATCAGCTGGTGCTTGCACCGATGGGGCTAGATCGGCAAGCAACGCATCCAGAGATGCAATGGCGGCATTGTTCGATCCCGCGGAGGGTACTGGCAGACAAGGCTGCCGTATCGGTTCCTGAACGGTCGGCGACAACTTTTCTGGCGCAACTGATGGCAAGCGTTGATCGGAGAGCGATTCATGTTGGGTCAGGGTCATCGACTGGTGTTGAGTCGGGGTTACCGGCGTGGTCATGTCGTGCTGAAGACTTTCCATAATACTTGACAATGCGTCTATCACCGATTCTTTGGACCGCTGCGACGATGGTCGAACGCGTTGCTGAGCAACAGTTGGCTCACTAAAAGGCCCAGTGGAGCTAACCGTTGAAGTGGCCGAAATTGGCAAAGCGAGTGGGGAAGATTGAGCGGTAGAATGCTCGCTACGCATCGACGGCGGAAAAGGAAACGCCTCCATAGTGGCCAAAATTTCCAGGGATTCCCGCGAAGGGTGCCGTTTGATGGCCGTTTCTGCCCTGGATGACTGAGAGTTGGATGGTGGGCACACCCCAGCATCTTCCAAGTCGTTCTGGGTGATCTGAACGCGGCCAGCACTGTCAAATTGCGTGTGGGGCAAATGCAACTGCGGGTTGGAGGGCAACTGAGCTGACAACGCTGGTGATAGAGGCGTGGCTGGCTGTGACAACAGGTGGGGTACAGTGCCTGACCATTGAGGTCGAGGCGGCACGTCGGGAACAAGGGTATTGGATGAAACGGTCGCTGATCGCGGGGTAGAGCTCGATAAGCGCGCTAGTTCCATGCTCAGTTCCGATTCCAGCTCTTGAAGTAGTTCACGGGCCGCACGTTGACTGGAACGGCACGCACTGGGACGAGCATCGTTCAGATTGGTACGTCCTTGATCTGATGGTGACGAAGCTAGGGGTAATTGGTCAGTCGGTCGAGTACGGGTGTCAATGCGAAGGGCTCTAGTCGCAGTAGCGGCTGGCGATATAACCAACAGGCGATTCGCAGGCCTAGAGTCAGCGGCAACTGCTTGGGTGGCCAGCGTGGTGGGGCTCTGGGGTAATGGTGCGGTAAAAGGTGCCGCTGGGCTGCCGCGGGCGACTGGCAGTGGCACGGAGTCACCCCTGGGCGCCAATGTAGCATGCACAGTGGCTTGTGGCGATGGCAAAGCGGTAGCAACGGGCAGTTGCGTGACCTGTGGTGGCAAGACTGTCGGAACCGACACCGATGGGATTACTGCCCTGGTTAACGGCAACACTGTGGATTGCACTGTCATCGGGTCTTCCAGTCGCGCCGTGTGAGCGGCAGATGGAAGCACTGTGGGCTTGGACTGTGGCGATGCGCTCTGGGCGCTGTGGCCATCAATTGCAGTGCTTGGCCGCAGCAAAGGCTCCACAACAGACCTCACCGAGGGCAAGGATTGCAGGGGTTCAGCCAGATTGGGTTGGATACAAGCGGTCATGGAAGGAGACAAGCGCAACTGTAACGAATCCGCGTGGGTGGCTGTCGATGAACCTACCGCAGTGTCTAGTGCAGTATTGTTTACCTGCCAATGTGGTTCCGCATCCGCTGCTACGACCAGCGAGCTAGGAAGCGGATCCATTGAAGTTGACAAAAATGACGGCATTTCGTGCGTGTGGACAGCCATGGCAACAATGGGACTGGTTGAGCGGCCCTCATCAGCACTGCTACGGCCAATGATTGACACCGCATCGGGCAACAGCACGTCCTGCCCATGAAACTCGTCGATGCCATCGCTGTAAGTGTTGGGTGCAATAAACGACTGTGAGTTGAGCCGGGAGGTCATAGACGCCAGTTCCCGGTCCAATTCAGCCATCTCCAAGTCAAGGTCGATGCTAGACTTGGTGGGAGAAGCCATCGACTCAACCACCACGACTGGCTTTGGAGGAACCGTGGGCCGTAGGTCCACTGCTATTTTGGCGGGCGCATGCAACGGCGTGGAAGGCGCTTTATCAGCATCGGCCACTGGTACAGTCATCGTTGGCTCGGCAGAGGTTGGTGGTTGTACCTGCGAGAGCAAAAGGGCATCAGAAATGGATGGGCTTAAATCTAAAGAAGGCTGACGAACCATCGCGGGCGCACTGGGGGAGGCGGAAGTAGCCAGCAAGGGCGTAGTACAATCTGTAGACGGTGGCCGTCGAACCGCACTGGGGCTCAGCGCTGAAGTCATGGGATCTAATGGCTGAGCAGAGAGACACGCGGCTGCCGGTGAAGTCACCAGTGAATTGGTAGAGTTAACAAGACCCTTTGTAGCAGCTGAGGAAAGGGGCCGTGGTGTCGGAACAGGGGCAGCCATAAACGACGGAAGAAGAGCCGGGGCAGGGGATGGTAGCAAGCCCAGAGCGTTTGGAGCTTGCCACTGGCCTGGGGTCGTTGGTGGAGCTCGGGTGCGCCATCGCCCCAGTGGAGGGTCCACTGGGTGTCCCGGCATGGCAGAAATTGATGCGATTGTCTCTTTGACCGAGCGAAACCGATAGAGACGCTTCATTCCCTGGTGGTGTTGGTCCAATCGATGGCCACGATGGAGAGCGGAATCGGACGCGCGTTTACGTAGCGACCGGTGTCGGGACAGGGAGGTATGAGCCCACCCTTCATTTCCGTGGTAATGAGCATAGGTGTCATTATCATCGTCACCAAAAAATGACGGGCGACCGAGATAGGATGGGGTATAGGAAAACGAATGGTGACCAAACGATGATCCAGCGCCAAAGCTATGTTGTGAAATCACCCGACCGCGCAACTCCTGGTTATGAGGACACCATCCCTGGCGAGCGCTGGTGGGCAGGGGTGCAGTGGTAGGCGATGGCAGCACCAGCGCAGTCATGGCTATGTGACGCTGGACCTGCTCCTGGGATTCAACTTGACGTTGGGCCTGTCTGAGAATGTGCCGTGGGTGCGTCGATGCACTAACAGAAATATGCGATTCCATCGACAGGGAGTCCACCGATAGCGACTGGCTTGGGGGGCTGGTCAGAGCCATGGGCGGTGGGCTAGGGTGGGGTGCGTAAGCTTGGGCAAACGGCGAAATAGGCAGTGTTGCAGTGAGAGGTGGCTCAGCGGTAGAATTGATCGCGACGGGCGCTGCCCGAGAGCTTGGAGCATAGCTGTGCTTTGCAACGCTAGCCACCGGTGAAAATGGTAACGAGGTCGGATCGGACGGCAAGTCAATGGCGCTAGTAGCTGGGGTAGGTGTGCACAAAAGCGGGCTCGGGCGTTTTATCACGCGCGCCAAGGTCGGTTGTGTGGTAAACGGGGGTGGAGGCGAACCTGGCAGTGCCATTGAAGACGTTTTAGCCGTAGTGAAGTGGCGCGGCGAAGGCGGCGCCAAGGGAGGTGAAGGTGAGGGAGGTGACGAAAACGAGCTTGGTGGAAGTGGTGCCACTGCTGAGGTGGGTGGTTGGCACGCAATTGGCGTGTGCACTGGCGACGTCGCCAGAGACGACGACGACGATTGAGAATCCGAGTCCGCCACATTGCGCACTTTTAACGGCTGTGGTTTGGTGGTGTGTAACGGCAGCTGTGGAGTTCCGGGTTGCGAACGGAACCACCCGTCGGGGGCTTCCACGGGTGACACGGCAACAAAGGCGCTGGGGTCGTCCAAATCCAGGGTGGGCAAGGTATGACCAGGTGCGGGAGTGGTGGTATGGTAGACGGGTGACAATAGCGACGGCCGGGCAGTGTGTACAATAAAGGCGCCTGACTCGTCCATTTCGAGAGGTGGCAGCGGAGTCCGAGGCGAGGGCCTGACAGCGGCCTCCTTGACAGGTTCTGGCAGCGATGGGGTGGCCGGCGAGCGGTTTCCCAGAATCGGGGTGCGACTCAGCTTGGAATGAAGGTGAGTCAGAAAACCACTACCGGCACTGGCCGACGACGACAAGGAGGAGGAGGAAGTGGGGTTGGTGGGCGGCGCCTTGGTAGATTTTAAGCGGCGCACCGAAAACCCCGGGGACTTTTGATGAGCAGCGGGCGAAGAGGAAGTGGGAAGCGCCCTTGTGGTCGGTGAACCGCCCACTGCTAACGCAGGAGAGGAACCATTGATGGCTTTGGCACCGACCATGGCTGCAGTGGCCTGCGCGGCAGGTGCAGCCTCTGGCAAGGGGTGAACCGATGCCAGCGGCTCAGCGGCCAACGGCAAGGCCGTCGTGGACCCCAGAGCAGGGGAGCAGGCTGGCAGCGGCGCTCCCGCTGGGCTTTCCATGTCCAAACTAACGTCGCTATCGTCCAGCGCTGCTACCCGCATACGCCGTTTCCGCCGGGCCCGCTGGCCCAGTGCTCCACGAATACGCTTCATTTCGTCCATCACCTGGTCATACTTCTTTACCACGTCCTCGGGCACCAACGGGTTGGCCGCCACTGGCACCTCTTCCTCCACCTCAATTTCAATCTGGCGGTTGTGCGACGCCGTCGATTGGTTGGGCCACGACGGGCTGGGGGGTGGAAACGCCAGCGCGGCCTCCAGGGTTTCCACCCGGGGCCGCGAAACAGCCATGGGAGGGCCACTTGCCATGGCCGCGGGGCGTTCCTGAGTCGGGTTAGAAACTTCTGAGCGTCAATACAAGGCGCGGTATGGTAGCACGTTGCACCACAGTGGACCGGGTGACACCTGCTCCTGGCAGGTGCGGCTGTACGAGTCAGGAACGCCTGACCAGCAGTGGGGTGTCCAGAGGGTCGGCAGTGACTGGTGGCACGGCCGCTTAGCGCGCTAGATGACAGGGATCGCCTGGGGCAATTCAGGCTCCGGTACTAGCGCCAAAAGGAATACGTCGAGTATAATACAAGGCAGATGCAGCAGCAAAGCGAGCACAAACCTAAAACAACAAGCAGCCGGCTGAGTCAAGGGCGTGGATAACAAAACTGACTGCTACACGGCATGTAGCCATGGTATTGAAAATATAAACCGCCAATTCACACCCAGCAACTAATGACAAGTGTATCCTCGCTCGTGTACAAAGTGTAGGGTAATGATAAAGAGAGCAGCGACTGACTATTGCCAATGGCTACCAAGCAACACCGCTCCTGTGACGGCACTGGCCACAAGTACTGCTCTCCCCTACCATTTGGCATTTTTTGGTGCGCGCTCTCTCTCCCTGACCACGGTGTAGCCAATGCGGATACTTTTTTTTGCGGCGAGTGAGGAGCGCTATTGAACCGCCCAAGGGCTGTGACGCTGGCTGTGATGCCCCTTTGCACACATCGATCCCCCCTTGCCAAAAAAACCAGCGTTACTCACCAACCACCCCCTCCTCGACCAAGCAGACAGGAGAAAAGAATTCATGCCAAATATCCAGGGGCGAGGAGGTGTGTGTGGGTGTGAATAACTTCTTACGCGACCAGAGGGCATTTAGGCGGCGGATGTGTGCAGAGTGTGAATTCAACCGACGGCCTATGAGGCACAACGCCAATGCATTTCAAGTGCCCCCTGACACGCACGCACCACCAATCGACCCACTGGCACTGGCGTCCTCGTTGTCATTTTCTCGCTCACTCTCTGGCCTTCTCTCTCTCTTCAATACACCATTCGTGTCGTCATTGATTTGACAACCAGGATCGCAAGTGCTCTGGTGAAACGGCCAAACATTCGCAGGGCAGGCTTTCATCTCCACCGTTCAGGGATCGATGGATAGAATTCGTCCGTTGTGCCTTGGCCCAATGTAAATTAGGCCAACCCTGCCTAAAATCCACTGACGTCGCGACCCTTTGGCCTTGTATGCTTTTTCTTCCTCTTTGCATTCATTGCACCGCCTCACGCACTTGCCAGGATGGGGGAGGTGCATATCTGGTAAAAATGATCGACCCTGCTATTAATAGTCGTAAGTCGTCGATGCTTCTGGCACACCCAGGCGAGGATCGTTGAGAACCAATGCGCAAGACAAAAAAATGAGACAGCACACCCTAGGCGCGTGGGAGTACTGACCTGGGTCTTCCTTTTTCAGCCACCAGGCCAAGCAGCACACTCACGCGCTTAACCCCAGGTGATTGTCCCCTTACCACCAGGGATCGCCCTTGTCTTAGACCGGCTGGGACCCACCTGGTGGCCAGGGCAAGGATTCTCAGCACGTTGATGGAGCACACTGACAATATCCAACAAAATATATCCACGGCTGTGTTTTTTCCAACCGCAGGCGCATTATATTGGCCAAACAAGACAGGGATAACAAGTAGTTGCTTCATCAAATCACAGCGTCAGAAGACCATAACAGTAATGAAGCAGGAAACCCCTGGATTTATAAGCCTACCGACGTGGACAAAGCGATGTCCCAAGCCACACACCACATTGGTATCAAAGAAACTAGTCAACAGCACGACAAGCCCACATCCACCACGACCCTTGGTACATTGATAAACAACAGCCTAATAGATTTCGCCTTCCTCGGCGTCAGGGGCCGGGTGAGGGTCATTCATGTAGTCACAACGATCCGATCGTGAGTGACGGTAAGAGCTGCCCTGATGGTGGCGGTGTGAAGATCGTGACCGCGAGCGCCGATAATGGCGCGACGAGCCACCACCAGACCGGTAACGATCATGACTTCGGCTACGCGACCGAGACCGTGGATAGTGATTTCGCGCGGAGCGATGGTAGCGGCGGTGCGCATCCCGACTCTGACTTGGCGACCGCGGTCGCCTAGACCGGCGGTGGGAGGAGCCAATCGACTCAGGGGACTGGTTGCGCGACTGGGAACGCGATTTCGTCGGACCAGCCCGCACGGCTAGCTTCTCCTCAATACCACGGGCCACGGGGATCGGGATGCGGGGCAGAATGGTCCCATTGAACTTGAGATCGGTCAGCAGCATTCGGCACAGTTGCCCAATCGTCCTATTCCAAAATACACCCAGCCCAGTCCAGCCCATGGACACCTCAAGCAGAGAAATTACCCGTTAGTCCGCAGGTGTCACAGCACTAAAGCCAACCGACTCGGATTGCCATCTGGCTGCCAAAATATTCAAAAGCGATGGGTAGTTTGAGTGGGCCAACTGCTGGAGACTGAATGAAAGCACAAGGCCCTACGAGGTACAGCAGGCATGAAAGCACGACGGCCACGCAATTGCGTATATGTACATTATCGGTATAATACTTACTTTGTGACTGGTCGTGGGCCACCTGCAATGGTGAGCTCCTCGTCGTCGGTCAAGTAAGGCTCAAACCAGTCCCATAGGTTAGCTGGTTTGCATACATAGCGCAAGTACAGAAACCCAAGCCCCCGGATGTATCTATTCGCATTGAAAAGAATTGAATCATGTATATCACCATTGACCCGCAGACATGATAAACGGTGGCAAAGGCCACATAGAAGCGTTAAACTATAAATGCTCTGAATCCTTATTAGATGCCCGGCGATGCATACACACCGGCAAGTAGCAACCCCACGATCACTGCCTTTTAACGCGAATTACGATGCCGTTTGCGTGACAATGAGATTGGCACTTACGGTGAATCAGTGTGTTTGAGTAGGCCATTCACCTGCTTGACCGTCAAACGAAGTGTCCACAGCTTGAACAAGAGGCAAAACGCTGAAGATGCCATGGTACCCTTGACAAAAGGATCTGGAACGGATGGAGTTATCCGACCATAAGCAGCGCAGATGCATAAGAGTTAACAAGATTGTAATTGAAGGGCATAGAGAATAGGAACCATAGAGTGCTGCAAGTCGTTGCCGAATCTCACAAAACATCACACTCTAATGAGGCCAAAAGTCTAAACGCCCACTTACGATACCTGGAGTGAACTGTCAGTTGCATGCCATCGAATGTGGGTTAGAAAATTGCTCACTCCATACCTAGGCAGTCCACTACATCAAGCCACAATATCAGCCATAGCAACCCATACTTTGCAAGATTAGTAAATGAGAGCGGCACATTCAGTGCAATTGTACGCGGTTGCCTACTACCGCCACCATCCTTCCAAGTGAATACATCTTCTACAATACTAGGTTTTTGATTTACCGGTATGCCAAATCCAAATGTTGCGCGATGGCCCCGTAAAACAAAACAATGGCAATACCCGCCCGTTGTTCCAGTCGGCTTTGGCAAAGCACCACTTACCTTTGTAGTATATTTCGTCAACCACTTCATGGTAGGTTTTCAGGGCACTGGTGTGATAAGATTATTGCCATTCAAGTGCAGTGCATGCTTCATTCCTAGTTAGCATCAACGTTGCCATGTGGATCGAAAGCAGTATGGGTTTTAAGTGGGCATGGGGTGACCTAATTGCGGCTACTTACTACAGAGACTTGAAGTAGGGCGAGCTATGAATGTTTTGATAGACAATGTTGTTGAGGTTCATGGTCGTCTCGTTGCCCCATGTCTCTAGCTTATTGGCTTCAGTTTTGGGCATGGTGGTAGTAGGGCAGGGCACAAAGGAACTAAACAGTAGGAAACAAAAAGGGTGGATGAGCAGGCCACAATTGGTGGTAAGCACGAATCTAGGCCAATGAAAACAAAATGCGTCGCTTGAAAAAGTGTTTGAAGGAAACAAAAAACAACACGCAATGCATAGCAGAGCAAGCGCAGAGTGAAACGACACGACAATACGCGTAATATTGACGCGAGAATCCAGGCAAATGTTGGTCTCGGGTTTGAAACTGGGCTCACCACCAGACAAACGACCAGCTGCAAGTGCGTATTAGGAACCATCCCTCATTTACTGTAGGCTCAATGCCACAGCTATCCAGGTTAAAGATGTGCAAGCAAAGGCCATGGGACAACGCGTACGACTGCGCTGAAGTAGGTACATGCCCTGGCGGTGTTTCTCCTCCTTTGTTAGCGACTGTTCACCTGCATTAGCCAAAAACCAAACTACCCTGCTGGTTGTCCTAGAGTGCGGAAATTATGCGAGTTTATTGACGAGGGCGACATGGAAAATACATAGCCAGGCTGTCTGTTACAATTGAACAGCACGACCCTACCACTCGCCAGTGATCGCCCTGCCGCCGCCAACAGCCAGCAAGGCAGGGGAAGCAGGCGCCGACGATGACCGATGGCAATGGCACGCACAAACACACTCGCACGCTCTCTCTCTTTCTCTCTGAAAATTAGGCGCTGGCCTTTTGGGCCTTGAGCAGCTTGGCGGCATTGTTTCGGATTTGGCGGGAGCGGATGAGCTGGAAGTGCGCGACCTTGAAGCGCTCAAAGTCGGTGAGGTTGGCACGGGTCTCACGCTGGACAATCTTCTTGCTCCACGCAGTTTGCTGCCACGCTTCGTTAATGTTTTGTTCCTCCATCAGCTTCTTCAGGTAGCCAGACTTGGAGTTGCGGGGCAGGTTCTTCACCTTGAGGCCAGTCAACACCATGCGGCGGAAGCTCAGTTCCTGGCGAGGAACACCAGTCGTGGGCCCGTCGATCAGCGCCTAAAGAAATTTCACCAGGTACCGCGTGTAGGCAAATGTTTCATAGCACCAGGATTAGGGGATGGATCATGGACAGGGTGCGGCCATCGCCCCAGCCAAACCCTCCCATACTATTTTCTTTCAATTCTGGGGAATTCACACCTTGGCTATAACGCTGTGTTTCTGCATCGAGAGTCACAGAGGCATAAAACCAAAGAGTGAGTGCCGCACACTTACCCGGTTGTGGTCGATGATGTCAACAATGACGGCCATCTTGTTGGCATCAGGGCCGTAGTTGATGACGACCACGCGGCCGGCCTCAGCAAAACGCTTGAATGTGGATTTGGCCATTGTAACGTCCTATGTGTGTCTGTAAATGGCGATGATTTGGAAACGGCCCATGGCAAAGCATGCATCCCAATCGGGCAGCAGAGTAAAACAACGCGGTTAGCATTTGAATGGTGCGTAGTATATCAGCGTACCGCGCCAGACGCGATAATACAGTTTGGCCTCTGCATTCCTTGAAGGTATTGGTAACATCAGTCGATAGATCGATGGATGATGGATGGATGGGTAAGTCCACCAAGTGCAGCCATAAACGCAGTAAACGGTATAGCGTTCCAACCGCCATACCATTCCCAAGCGTTCACCGTGAGTCCATCCATCCATCCATCGAGCGGCGGGCGTGCTTATTTCTTCCAGGCTGGGCCAGACCCACGAGAGCTACCAAGGCACGCGGTGTAGAGGTGGGTGGGCGTGCATGGCTACATACCTCACGCCGCTGACGACTGTGACAAACGGGTGTGGAGTTTTTGAGAGAAGAAGGGTGAAAAAGGGAGATTTCGAGAATGATGGACCAGATTGGTTTATACCACGACTCGGGTGGGTTTGCCCGTATTTCTTGGTGGTGTGGTCGACAAGGGCGACGCTGGTGCTCCTAATTAGCAACCGCACCATGCATTGAAAAAAGCATACCAAATCTCCCATGGGATTTGTTTTCTTTTCTGGCCCTTTTTCGCCAAGGGTGGATACCCAGCGCAGGGTGGCAGGAGTGCACTGGTGCTGGCAGGCTTGGGTAAAAACAGCGGTGCATGACCAGTGCACCACGCTTTCATTGAGCGGGCCAGGCCTCGACCAATCACCCATGTCACTGCTTTCTTGTCGCCGTTTAGTTTGCATTCACGGCAGTTGTTGTTACCATTGGCGGTGCATGCTTCGTGCGGTACGAGAACCCGCGTGGCGGTGGCGGCGGTCAACGGCCACAGGTTCAGCTTACTCAGCTTTTCAGAGTTGGACCACCCGGTACTGGCATGGCTCTACCAGTGGCCGCCATGGACCAAGTACTCCACTAACCTGGCCACCTTTTCTAGCAACCACCCGTCACCCACGCCGATCCCTTGCGCCAGTTGTTTTTGCATGCCCCTTTGCTACGGCCACGGCTGCAGCTACAAGCCGCCGTAATCCACCTACCAATGTCGCCAGAGACATTACCGAGCTCCGGCGTGCTCTTGACGCTGGTGATATTGACCAAGCCTGGGCAACTTATCAACGTATGCGACATACGCACGCCCAGAGCATACTCTGGCTGAGACACTACCAGAGGCTGGCCAATGCGCTCATCGCAGTAGCATGGTCCTCCGAGGCCCCGCAGCCGTGGCCATCCGCCCAGGCGCCTGTTCCAAAGGCAGCAGCCTGCCAGGGCTCAGCGCCCGTTGAGATAACTGACGAATGGTCTCGGCTCACCATGGCCTACCCAAAATCGCTAATAGCGGACGCCACACGACGCACCCAAATACAAATGGTGTGTGCCGACTGGACCCGGGCTTTAACACGCACGTTGTTTACACGCAGTGAGCGGGTTTCACCCACTTTGGTATCAAAAAGGGAACAGTCCTTGATTCAACACTACCGCGAGTCCTGCCACCACCTGGTCACCGCCCTTCTCCGCATCGATGCTGGGCCAATTCTTACCAAGACGTTGGAAACGCTACTCGAACACCGTCGGACGCTCAAACCGGTAGTTATTACGCGTCTATTATGGCATTGCCAGTGCACCAATCAGTGGGATTTGGCTGTCACGATCGCTCGTTTGCTTCACCAATACAGCCAGCAGCTGTCATCGCCCCAAATCACGGCGTACCTGAATGGCTTGTGCCAGCAAGGGCGACTCGCTGACATCCTTGATTGCCTAGCGCGCGACCCACCGGGATTCGAATTTCCTAACCCACGGCTGTTTGCCCGAATCTTACGCCTGGCTAATCAGCCCTCGGCAATGAGCCTTGTTCAAGCGGTGGCTCGCCATGTGGTGCGCCCCAACTTCCCGGTCAATTTGCAATCGTTTAATAGCGTGCTGAGCGCGGCTCTGCGTTGCAGCGGCATCCATTACCTATTGAAGCAGTTTTCCCTGATGCCATTGCTTGGGCTCCAGCCAGATGCGGTAACCTGCTCCATCGTGTTAAAGGCAATTCGGCACCCATCAGCCCCACCTAATAGCGGTAGCAACCTACTCCAAAAACTGCCGTCGTTGGCCTCGCTCCCGTTTGATCAAGCTCTCTACGCTGACTACCTATGGACGCAGTGCCAGCAGAGCAGTGGGTCCGTGATAGACCAGGGTGTTTGGCTTGCCCTCCAGCAACATGCGGAATCGTTGACCCCGTCGACCCTGGCTAAACTTTTACAGGTATTTCGCCAAGCGCGAGATGGCGCCGCTATTCAGACCTTGTATTCTTGGCTAAAAGCGCAGGCCACCACCGCTGACCAGACCTTGGTCATTCGAGGGTTTAGTGTGGCGATACGCGCTGTTGCAGAAGTGCGCGGGCCCCAAGCGGCGTTGCCAATCGAGCAAGACTTCTTAGCCCTAGAAATTGAACCCGATATCCCGCTGGGGCTCGCCTTTGCCAGCGTGCACGTGGCCCTGAGAAATGCTGGGCGCGTGAACGAGTGGGTCGACTGGATGCACCGTCATCAGGATTGGCAGTTACAGCCGCTAACGACGCGCTACACCCTTTTAGCGTGGGCTGTTCAGCTCAAGGACGCGTCCCTGGGCACCTTTGTCTTTGATCGGTTGCTGAAGGACGTGGCCCAGGCCAAGGCGACAGTAACCATTGATGCTACCTGGTTTATGCTACCGCTCTACGCTATTCAGCGTAACCTGGATAAAGTCCAGGCGCTCGAAGAATACGTAGCTCACCATTTGCCAAATGATCGGCAGTCGCTGGATTACTTGGTGCATCTGGCGCTGGCCTACAGTCGGCTGGGTGAGTATGACCGTGTTCTGGACTTGCTTCCATCCCTGGCGCCCCATGCAAGGAAGTTTAAGCAGGTGCACTATCACCGTTTATTGCAAACGCTCCGACCATTGGGAACAAGCGCCTGGTGGGATCTGTACCGTAGTGTTTACGATCGTGTACCGCGGAAGATTACTGTGGCCTATGCAGAGCGGTCGGTGGCGGTGGCCTTGGTTTCGCCAATGCCTACCACAGCGTCGTCGCTAAAGACTCGTTCGGCCCCTCGCCCCACGGCCAAAACATTTATGATTGTGTTTGATTGCTGCCTTGCAACTCAATCCATGTCCCACGTGCAGTCATTGCTGCACGATTGGCAAGAATCGGAATCCAAGCCGTCTCCAGCCATGTTTGAGCAAATGCTGCAGACACTACTACAACATAACCAGCTCCACCTTGCATTTTCCGTCAGCCAAATGATGATTACTGACCACGTTCCCCCTAGCTCCAGCCTACTGAGTCAATTGGCATATCAGGTGAGCGACTCCTACGGTCACCAGACCGTTTGTCAGCTCTACCAGTTGGCGCGTCAAGACCCCAACACCAGCATCCCTGCTTCAACCTATGTGCAATTGCTCACGCTGCAGCGACTGGCTGCGGACGACGAAGCAAGGGTGGTGGCCGACATTATTGCTGATCTTTATGCCCACCACCCACCCGATGTGCTTCCGCCTGCCCAAGTGAACCATATCCTTGACGTTCTGTTTGAGCACGCCAAATACAACAGCGTGATCCGCGCGTACAGCGCATTTGTCGAACACCAAGCCACCATGCCGCTGTCTGCCCAGGGATGGGTCGTGCGCGCTTACTGCCAGTTGGGTACGCTTGCCAGTGCCTTGGCTCGGCTGGACCAGATGGTTGCTCGTGCTGAAGCTCCTATCATGCCGGGAGTGCTGGTGAACCTATTAGAAACATGTTACGACCAATGGACGCGCGACAGTGAGCTGCCCCTGGCCCATCAAGTCGCTACCACAGTCACATCAATTGTGGAGCGTGATATGTGGACCCGACCTAGCCCACGGGTGGTACGGCGCTTGATGCAGCTCCACAACGCCTGCCAAGCATTTCCCAAAACTGTCCAGCTGTGGCGCCAGTGGTCTCGCAACACAACGCCCCTCGGGCCAGGCGCTGCAGAGCAAGCAGCTAGCATACATCCTCCACCACCTGCCAACCAACATGTGCTGAGCTACGCCATCGAGGCGCTTGGTGCGACAGGCGATATTGCTGGACTCGATGACCTTTTAGCCTACTGCCGTAGCCACCAGATAGCGCTTAATGGGTTGGCCTATGAACACCTCGTGGTGGCCTACTGCCGTCAAGGCGATGCCGACCGAGCGCTGCGGGTATTTACGAAGCAAATGACGCCAGGCAATAATACTGAGCCTTCATTCACCCCCACCCGCCATGCACTCATTGTTTTGCTGCGGCTGACAGCGCTCCAGAAACGGGACGATGTGCGACGCGCGTTGCTAGCCTGGCTGGCCCAATACTACCCGATGTACCTAAAAACCCGTTGAGAGATGGGTCAAGTTGCGGTATAAGGCCCTTTTTGGTTGCTTTGTTGTTATTGACAGCAGCATTGCCACACGGTGTGGTAGTCCTCTTGCCCTTTTATAAATGATATAGCTAATCGTAAACAGTAAGACTGTGCTCAGGGCTGGTCAGTCAAATGGTGAGACACCAATGGTCAGTAGGCCTTCTTGCGACCACAGCCATGACAGCCAACACCACTCAACGTTCCCATCATGAGCAGTGCTTATCGCTCGGCTCGTCCAGGAATCCGCGTGTTCATGCATTTGCCAGGCAGGCCACCCATGGACCAACCCGTGTGTCGCTTACAGGGGGTTATTCCCACCTGCAATGGTGCTCGGAGCACTCCACACCAATCAGCTCTAGACAGTCCAGGAGGAGCAGTCACTCTCGCCTACCATGCCGCTCTTTCGCATCCTTGACCTTGCCCAACCTCATTCCAACACCTATGGACGATTGCCTAACTTTTTCTTTCTCGTATTGGCGCACTTTTAGCATGCTTCCTCTTGTCTGCCACAAGGCCCTGCGGTCAACGATCCTAGCAGCGTCAGCGCGAGCGACGCTTGCCTCGCGTACCTTGCACCAGTCAGTTGCTTGCCGCATGCTGCCGCCAAAGGTAGGTCAAATACCCTGCACTGCCAATAGCCCCAACAACGACCAACTCTCCCATGTTGCCCATCCAACTAAAGCCATGGCCACCCACTGACCTCATTTGGTGCTGTGCTATACGCCTACATTACCCTGCTGCATCCTTGGCATATATCCCCATATATACACGTGTGAACCTCGTATCCCAGTCGTCCCCGCTCTGGGCGCTAGGTCAGCTCAACCATGTGGCCATTGCGGTGCCCGAGATTGACGCTGCCACGCAATTCTACCGCGACGTGTTAGGAGGTCAAGTGAGCGAAAAAGTGGCCCTCCCAGAACACGGCGTGTATACGGTGTTTGTCAACCTGGGCAACACCAAATTGGAGCTGCTGCATCCGTACGGTGAAAACAGTCCGATTGCCAACTTTCTTGCCAAAAACAAACATGGCGGTATCCACCACATTTGCATCGAAGTGGATGACATTCACGCAGCGGTCAAGGACCTCACGGCCAAAGGGGTCCGCAAATTGAGCCCCGAGCCGAAAATTGGAGCGCATAACAAGCCCGTGATGTTCTTGCACCCCAAAGACTGCGGTGGCGTCTTGGTGGAGTTGGAACAACGCTAAAATGGAATATATTGGGTCATTGTTGATGGTTTATACTTTTGGGCCCGGCCTGGAGGTGTGCCTCTGTTGCGTGTCCACCATACCCAGCAAGATGCGCCAAGTGCCACCATTTGATAAAACATGATATGCCAACGCTGGGAGGCGCAGGTTAGAGCATTGGTAAAACCAAGCATCAAAATTTAAAACTGGCACGGAGGACCGCCCAATAAAGCAGTGCTCATTCGCAGGGGTGGTAACCAAGCATGCTATCGCTGGTGCATTTGTCCTAATAGATTATCAAGAAACCCGTCGCCTTTCCGAGTGGCGGATGACGGCGACGGCCGAGGGTGTGAACGAGCAGGCGGTCGGTGATGTGCAGGAGGCCGACACGCCGTGACACTGGGGTTTGGCAACGGGAGCTGCCATGCCTGTAAACACGTTTGGCACACGGTGGCCTTGTCGTGCTGGGGAACAATGGGCTGAGTGTGTGCCAAATGTTTGTCTAATTGCTGTAGGGCCTTGAGTTGACTCATGGCCAATTTCACGTTGGTCGTTTGCACGTAATCGACAAAGGCATCGTCCTGGCATAGCAACTGCTGGTTCACTATTTGTAGTAATTTGCCTATATGTGCGGAATCGGTTTGCGTTGCTTTCGCTAGTGCTAAAAGCGCCGACTTTAAGCGCTGTTCAACGTCAGCTGCGTTGGCATTGAGGCCTTGGCATATCAAGTACCTATGCGTTTCAACCACAGCAAAAGTACCAGCAACCGCAGCGTTAATCCAGCAATAGGGCACCACCAACAGTAGTCCCCAAAAAATACTTGCCGCTCTATAGCAGACTGCGGGAAAGTTCATTGGTGTCTCTAATGCAAAACTGAAATTTACACACAAACCTACCGTTCGGGGCGATCTGGGTCGAGTGGTACTGGCTTCAGAATTGCTGTGGTGCGAAAGCACTGATGTAGGATAAACGCAACACCGATAGTGAGCGGGCTCTCGAGAGCAGATATCTTGAGCACCAATTGCCCGCCTAGCATAGTGTACCACGCCAAACTGCCAGCTCAAGCTTGGCTATCCAAGGTCAGAAAAAATTGGGCCATTCTCCATGTCCAATTGCACGCTTTACACGCTGGCTTTTGGGCGCATTGTACCTACAATCTAGTGTGCCAACGCCTCGCCCTAGCCCTAGCCACACAATTAACGCCCATTACCTTGACACAGCATCCCGAGCGCGACGGTCGTCTGCCACACCAGTTGCAAAGCAGTATTGCAATCATAGGGACCCAGCTATAATTCCAACAACCAAAATCCCACCACTCTACCATAGTGTGTTAGAAAACAAGGAGAGGCGAACAGGTTGAATTGGCACTGTATTCGACTGTGAATGCAGACACATCACGATACAATACCCGCCCAGCAATGTCCGCTAAAAATGGCACGAAAATAACATCTATCATGCCCCATCACTAGCTTCAATTTACTAGCAGCTATCATGTTCAGCCACGCTTGTACGTGTCCAAATATATGTGCTATTACCCTACTACCTGTCATAGCATCCGATATGATCGAACACCACTTACCGCTTGTGCAACGACCAGGTCCACGCCGCGAAGACTGTCATCGCTGCCGGTTTGCCTGCGAACAAACGCTACCAGTGGCTCCCCAGCTTCGCTGTAGTCGGAGGCAACTATCCACCGCCAACACCAGGTCCAGAAATTGCACCCCGAGGTGAGCCCGTAGTCCTTGGTGTTTGTGGCAAAGCAATGGCCATTGTCTACCATTGCAACAGCACCCATGTAGACTTACTGGACATGTAAACCGGCGTCGGATAAACTGAAAAGACATCGGCAGTCACGGATCGGCTATAAAAAGATTCGGGACGAATGGTCTGATGCTCAGCAACCTGGACGCCCCACCCTTGCACCAGCCGATGCATTCTGTGCATGCGCCACAGCAGGTAGTCAGCGCTGCCTCCGGCATCGCCGAACAAATCCACAAAAGTAAAGGCCTTGTGATTAGACTGTGCCGTGGTCAAACCACACAGGTAATCCAGTGACGCCAATTCGATGGCCGCGGGGCTGGCAAAGGGCCCTGCGCCTAATTGCCGGGCAGGGTTGAGCAGGTTGCGCGCCTGGTTCACTTCGGCAGCGTTGGATGCAGTGTTTAGTTTAGTTTGTAATGCTGCTAGACAGTCAACCAAATCCTGGTCATAAAACAAGTCGCTGTTAAAGTCGGACGCTGAGTTGAGAACAGCAAAGTCTACCCAGTTACTACCGGCAGCGCTGGCGTCCAATGCAGTAAAGGCCAGCGTCTTGACCTCGCGCGGGCCTAGCACAGTTTCTGAGGGAAGAGGGTGAGTCTGATTACGATGGTGGTGGGCGCCTGGGCCCGCATGCGGTGGCGGCAACCCATGGCTGCGTGGTGGAAGGTACGGCGCCTGGCGAAGCGGGGCTCGGTGATGAGACGGTGGTGGCGCTCGATGCCCGTAACGCCCTCGTTGGGCGGGTGGAGGAACTGTGGTGGCAGATGGCGGCGGGATCGGCGACGTTATCGGAGTGTTGCGGTAGGCCTCGTCGGCATCGGTGTAAAGCGCCATGGTAGGAAAAGAGTCAAAGCACGCTGATCAACCGTACTGAGCAGGTGCGGTGATAAACAGCAGTGGTAGAGTAACAACAACTAATGGCAACGTCTTATAGGATGGCAATGGTAATAACGATGCACAAAATGGTCGATTGTGAGGCTCAAGTCTGGACAACACAGGTCCAGGTCTAGGTCACATGGTGGCGATGAGGAGAGCGTTGTTGGCAGAACACCAAAGGAAGAAGCGTGCTTGTACTACAACTGTTGCTGCGGCTGCCACTCCTACGGTGGGGTTTAGTCCTTTGTTGTCATTTGACCGCGCTGACCATTTTATTGACCAGCTCCCTTGCGTTGGGTATCTCCGTAACGCTTGGTATTGCACCGCACCGCCTTTGTAGACCTAACACGGTTAACGTTCCACTATCCCTTTAGGTCTTTGCTGGGATTGTCCGATTCGCCAACCTCACTGCCAGGGCTGTAGCATCGCTATTTTAGTTTACGCGAGCAATTTGTCAACGGCATTGGGCCGCCATGGCCAAGCCAAACTGCTATGACCGCATATTGGCCACTGCCCACAGCCTGGGCTTGGATTCACAGGTGCGCCAAGCGTTCTATGGAACGGGGAAAGTAAGCGACAGGGTAGGGCACCCGAATACCGGTTCTCACTTGGACCACCACGAGCCAGGGTGACTAACTAGACAATAGAGTGAGATCGAGGATGTGAAGGAAGGGGGTTAATATGGTGAATGGTGCATAGGCCGAACAGGGCGACCTGGATCTAACCGACTATAGCCATCTGTCGCAGCCCCACCAGTGCCCTATTCAGGACACGCAAGCCTTAATCGACGTGCTTCAAAACCTGCTTACTACGCACCAGGAGCTTTGTCACCAAACGCAGACTTTGGACAGCATGCGCGATCATCACCGACTTTACCTCCTCCAGAACCACGCATGGACAGCTGAGATCGTGGGCCAACTGGCCCAATTCACCCACCATTTAGCAAGCCTTGAAGAACACCGAGCGACGCTGCTGGCCGAGCTGAAACAGCCGCACTCTGGCGACCGTGTGCTCTTGCCCCTCGAGTACCACCAAGACCTCGTTGGTGCCCTAGCGCCCATGCTAGACGCCGTTCGCTACCTACATCGCCGAATAGGCGCAATCACCTCGCTGCCAGCGCACACCGTGGACGTTGCCCAGTTGCAGTCTGTGTCTGCTACGATTGCCTCGACCCTAGCTACGTGCAGCCAGTACGCTGATGGACTGGAAGACCTGAGCCGAGCTCTGGATGCCCCCACAGGAACCTATCCACCGTCATCTTGACACACTGGCGAGGCAGCGGGTAATGCTCCCTTTGGACATACCGCTGGATCGCGAGTGCCATGCTACTTTAATTCAGCTTCTATGGGTGTCTTGACTACCTGTAAAGGGGCTGGGCAAAGGTATTTATTGTGAGAAGGACAAGAATCAGGAAAAATTGCAGAAGAATAAAATAAAATATACAAGTGACCCTGCAAGCAGTCGCCAAAAGTCGCTAGATGCATCAACTCAAGACCACCAGGCATAGCACTACATGCAGTCAACCACGTTTATAGCGCATCGTGGAATCTGTGACGCAACGGGACAACACTAGGGATGGTTTCGGGCAACAGGCTCCTCATCCTCCTTTGGCCGGCTTTGGAGAAACTGTTGCTCCCAATACTGCTTACGCCTCTGGCAGGTTGCATACTGCAGGCGGTAAAAGGCGTAACCTGACAGGAGGCCAGTGACTTGATGGGACCCATGTATCCAGCCATATATCAAGCAAAATAGAACAGCTGTTAGGCTAAGTCCAGGCATTTTCGTCAGCCCATACCCAGTCCTAGAATGCAGAATAGGTAGAAAAATACCAACGGTGACTAATAATGGGTTCCTTGGGTGCTTGGCGGAACACCACTAGCAACACTTACCGCTACCAGCAAACACGCTGGGGTACTTTGCCATTTTCAGTACACCTTCGCTAATGAACAGGCCTAAAAACGCAGCAGTTGCCCCAGCCACCACGCCAAACCGACGCGATCCTTCTTGGCAGTCGTCATTGGCCTCAGGTTTGGGAAAGAACGAGCCAAATGACTCAGCAATGCGGCTCATGGTGCCAATTCGTCAACCAGTTCTCGATTGCAACGGGGACTAGGTGGAAAAAAGCAAATAGCAGCAGTTGCGAGGGGGGAGGTTGGCGCACTTTCAGGTGCCACTAACACGAGCGCTGTTGAAACAAAGCATGGAGGCAGAAACAAAAGTACATAAGCGCATGACCAAGCGGTCGTCCATATGAGCCCAACCAACAATCGGCCCAGGGCGATATCAACAGCTCACGACTAATAGGCAATGAGGCAACTAGGCCCCACAACGGTCAAACTCATGCTACATCACGTGATTATTATGGATGAGCTCACGCTTCAAAAAAATCATGGCGTTTTTTAGAACATCGTGTATCAATATTGTTAAAAATACAAGAATTTATGGCGGGGGTCTAGCTCAAATGGTAGAGCGCGCGCTTAGCATGCGCGAGGCACGGGGATCGATGCCCCGGTCCTCCATTTTGCGCTCTTGAAATTTTTTGGTTTGCGGCTTAAAATGTTAGATCTTTATTTTGGTTCGACGACCAAGGTACTTGCCAAGTCATTTAAGGTTGGCGGTAACATTCCATTTTACCAAACAGCGGCATACCAGATCTCTCAAGGCCACATTTATTGGCAAAGCTGGTGTAACATGTGGTCGAGGCTACAGGCAAAGAAGCAGCGCGCTACATGCTGTAGGATATACACTCTGGGCTAGCGTTGCGCATCGATATTCAACCACTGAGCGTGCATTGTTAGCCCAGTACAGCTCAAGCCCACAATCTGCAATACATTTTCATTTTCAAACAGAGATGCGGTGGATTTATTGCCAAGTGTATCGCTAAACAGCGCTGAATCGAGGTTTGAACTCAACAAAGAATGTATAGACGTTGCTACAACCAATGGCAGAAAAATTAGCGTTTAAAGTAAATAATATAAAAGTACAAAAACAGGGGTCACATCCTCTCTTACAGCACGCATAGTTGAGCTTGTACGTCTCTACTAGCCACGGGGACTGCCACCACCATCGCGCAATAAGTGGTCTTAATTTGAGCAAGTAAGTGTGGTGCCATTGACAACCCCGATCGAACGCGTTTCAAAACACGCATGCCTTTTTAAGAGCAGTGGAGCTCTGGCTCAGTGGCCCAGGCATTGGAAAAGGTGTCATTACGACGCAGTCGTTGGAGTGGTTGGAGCAGCAGCAACAGCTGCAGGCTGGCTTTGTGCGTTGGGAGCGTTTTCGGCAGTCCAGAGCGACTGAAAGAAACCAGCAAACCCACGCTTTGGTGGCGTTGGCAGCTCCGCGACACCAGAAGCAGCGGAGCTAGGGATCCGTGCATCAGCGGACGTGGGGGCCGTGTGATTCAGGGTGCGGTTCATTGCCACCGATGCTTCGGTTTCCCGGGACAGATTTTCAAGTTGCAGCGTCAGATGCTCTCGGCGGATTTGCTCCTGGGCCAGCTGCTGCCGACAATCATCGAGCTGGGTTTCGTAGGTGCAAATGGTGTGGGTATGGTCTCGCACCGTTTGCTGGCTCGCATGAAGCTTGGCTTCTAGTTGACGAATCGTCTCCTTGAGGTGATCGTTTTCTTCCAGCAAAGTGGATCGTTCCACACGGGTCAGCGCCAACTCGGACACCAAGTAACTGTGCTCCTTTTGCAGCTGCTGAATGGTGTGAGTTTTACTCTGGACAGTCGATTGCAGGGCTTCAATCACGCTATGGGTCTGGTCCAAACTGCCCTCGGGCCTGGTATACAGCCTGGGGCTAGCATGGATCGCGCTAGACGAGGAGGAAGAGGAAGTGGACGATGGCGCACTCACCACGGTGTGGTCACTGCTGTCGGTGCTGTACAGGCTAGCTGTGTCGTTGAGATGAGCCAAGGTTGGGGGCAAAGTGTGACCCATCACTCCAGTGGGCGTTGCTGACGCTGGAAGCACGTCGGCATTCAAGTCAAGCGGTGGCACATGGATAATAGGCACCAGGTCTTTGGAAGCCGCAGTGACGTCATCCATCACATCCTGGTGACTGATGGGCTGGTGCGGTGGGGCGCGGTGCAGCGTTGTACTGTGCAGGCCAAGTGTCGATAGGATATCGGGTGAACCCTGGGGTTGGCCCTGACGACTATACAAAGAGTGCTGATGGTCAGCGTCACCAGCGCGGTTTGGGTCGAATGTGTTATCAGTCACGGGGGATGGATGGTCATGCTCTCGACTGCGACCGTGCAAGAGGGATGCCGTCCACGACCGCTCACGCTTAGTCGACTTTGGCGCCAACGTGTGGTTGTTACTGTAGGAATCGGTGCGGGTACGGGTGGCCATCCCAGTGCCCGTGCTAAACGAGCCACGAGACTTTGGCCGATTAACGACAGTTTTGGATGCACTGGTGGGCGAGGGCGATCCCGAGAATGCATTAACCACTTTGGCCCACGGGGACACCCATGCGGTGCGTTCCTTTTTGGGCGGCGATGGGGTACAGTCCACTGGCTCAGGAGCCAGGCGAGTGGGGGAGGTGGCACTCATGGTGCTGCCACTGGCTGTGGACGATTGGGAATGGCGTTGAGTCCGGTCGCGGGTGAGTTCGTACTCCTTGGCCAGTTCGATCAGGCGGTCGGTGGTGACAAGGTCTTGCAGTTTCACGGCCTCGGCAATAACATCATCAGGCGTGTCCTCCATCTCCTGGTACAAGCGGTCAGTAATCTGACCCATGACCAGCTCAAAATCATGGCACGCCAAGAGTTTGGCGCGGTGACGGCACAGCAGAGCAATACCCACGCGCATAATAGTTTCGGGTGCGCCATGCACAAAGGCTAGGTCCATGATGCGAAAGACCAGATTGAGCGGAAACGTGTAGGCAAACAGGGAAAGAAACCAAGACGAAGCATACATGGTAACCTCGATGCCCTGGGTTTTGAAATGGTCGTACAAATCGGGAGCAATCTGTTTGAGCAGCTCGGTAAATTGAAAGAGGCGCAGGTGCAGCCCACTCATATCCTCGGTGAACATGGTGCGCATGTCATAGGTCTCCATCAGCCGAACAAGGACGCAAAAGGCCTCGCATTCGGGCATGTTTAGAATGAGCGGGCCCAGGATAAAGCCCAAACCCTGGCAGTACCCCACCTCGGAGTCGTACAGCGAGTACGCCTTGAGGACATTGAACAGCCGTTTCTGGCCCTCGCCGCCTTCGTTTCGAAACACGGGGATGTGGGGAAACGTGCGCGGCAGATCACGCACGATGAGCTTTTCGTAGGGCGAGTTGTCAAGCACCAGCTGGGAATAGAGCTTTTGCAGGTATGTGGAAGTTGAGCGACTCATGACTTGCCAGGCGGTGCCACGCAAGCGGGACGGGATGCCGCGCTGCACACGGTTGGTAAGCACGGCCATGGCTTCGCGGGAAACCATGTGGTAGTTGTGGATCACGGTGCACCAAAACTCGGTTTCCGAGCAAGTGGCCAGCTTGTTGACGAAACACGTTGTGTCCTTGGTGAACACCACCGAGGACCGGCTATTTCGGCCACGAGGCTCGGTGTCCGGCTGCGCAATGTCAAAGAATCGCGGATCATCTGGCAGCGGGTTCTGGGATTGTTGGTCGAGTTCCAGCCAAAACTGGGATGAGGTGTCTTCGTAGTTGGGTGTCATTGGCAGCCCAGCTGAGGGTGTGGTTAGTTGGCCCGTGCGATTTTTGATCGCCTTGGGATCCAAGGAAAACATGGCATTCTGCTTTTCCAGCTGGGCCAGTAAGAAGGTCTCGGCACCGAGGGGCCCACACAGGGATTTGCGAACAGGTGCGCGGTACCGGCTACCAGGTTTCTTAGGACCCAGCAGCGGCGATGCGACCAGCGACGTGGTCGTGGGCCGAAGGGGTGGGGATTGACTAAGCGCTGCCAGCATGGCCGGAGTGAGAGTGTCGTACGGGGATATGCGCGGGGATCCGGACGCATGGGCAGGCAGTGGAGCCGTGGGTCGACGCTGCAGCGGTGGTGGTGACAAAGGGAACCGCGCCACGGGTGGCCCCAATGAGCCCAGTGCCGGTATCGTGGTTGCGCAGGTCGATGGCGGGGATAAGGGTGACCGAATGTGGGTAGGCCGAGTGCGCGGACTGGATCCTGCAGACGCAGTGGGGCGCGCCTGTGGCTTGAGAGGCGGGGAGTTGTGTGCCGACGGGGCCTGGACCATAAGTCGCCGCCGGGGCGAGATGTGAATCTTGGTCAGGTCGCTCTTGCACTGCTGCGACAGCAACGCTATGTTGTTGGCGCTGGCCGAGGGTCGCAGGGGCGCCGCCCCTTGTGGGGTCGACAGCTTAAAGTCCATAGGAAATAATACGTGCTTGCAAAAAAATAAAAGAAGTCAAGGCTAGGGGGCTGTTGAAGGGTGTTGGTCTGTGCGCGCCCTAGTGCGACCTGGCGTAGAGCGGCGTTTGGGCACAGAGTGGAATAGGCCTGCGTGTGGCGGCAAAGCGTAAGTCAGGGATATTGGTGATCCAACGGGCTTGCCCAGCAACCCGGTAAGGCATTCAAACAGTCTCGGAACATTGGCCAATCCAAAGGAAGCGAGGTCGCGTATCAGCGCGGCGACATGCGGTGCATCAACACCAGCAGAAAGCAAAGGAACGTAGAGCACACGCAACAGGTCTTCAAACCAAACAGGTTAACCAATAGGGTCGTGGCAGTACAGGGAGCGACAAGCGCGACGCCTTGGGCATACACACAGGTGTCCAATTGACAACACGGCCAGCGGTCAATAGACGATAGGAACAAGAACGAGCGCAGGTTGGAAAACAGGCTAGAACAGCTCAAACAAAAAACAGCAAGCGTGCGTGTGTGCGTGGCGATAACCGTCGCAATCTACGTCGACGCCGTTTGACAGAATGCAATCAGGGTGCCGGGTGGAAACATATAAAGCGCACTACCTGAGCACGAAGTGAAAAAATGAAAACGTTTGCTACTTTGACGACGGCTGCTGTGGTCGCGCCGTCGATATCGCAAGCAGAACCACACAAGTGCAGCGCTAAACGCAGCCACCTTTTTAGGGCAATGGTGGAACCGACAGTGTTCATGTGCGTGTGTGAATGCAAATTTTAGACGAGCGCGCACCGGCTGTGACGGGGGACGCTGACTGGGCGAAGCCGGCAGAGGACCCAAGGTGAAGACAACGGGGGGCCGCACACTCACCACGCCCAATGGCAATCACTTGGCCAGCGAGTAAAAATAGGGCACAGTGCCCTTTTCTAAAATGAGTAGGTGCGGCCCAGGGCGCCCTGGTTCCCTCGGCACCAACCACTCGCAAGCGCTTGCGCAGGAGAAGGACGCAGTGCCTGCCTGCAGTTCCCCTTTTTTGCCCAAAGGCCCCCGAAGAATGGGTGGTAAAGGCCGATAGCGATACCACAGCAACGCAAGCTGCCATCTGAAAAAAAACGCTCACAGGCAGCCAACGGGGCGCCTATCTACACCTGCAACTGGCTCTGCCCAACTCGAAATCAACTGGGCGCCGTAATCGGCTGTTTGCGCCCGTGCAGCACCCGAGCGAGGCAGGCGTTGCGGACCGAATTTAGCCCCTCTTCCATTGTGTCTCAGTTCAAACTCCGCCACCCATGCTCTACGCCAGGCCGGGTTGCACAAGCCGATGCCCCTTTGTCACCCTTTCAGCACTGGCTTGCCTTATGCTTGACCACCACCGCCCCCCAGTCCAACCATGCATGGGCATGTCGCTTTCCTTCATTCTTCCAGCCACTTTTAGCCCACTGCTCGTCGCCCCCTGTCCATGCCAAGCCCAAGAAAAGAGAGAACGAAGGCGAGTAAGAAAGAAAAAACAAAGAGTGTGTGCTTATGTTCATGGATGGGTATTGCCAGTGTGCGCTTATTGGGCCGTCTTTGGCGCACCCGGCCGCATGCGAGCGGCTCTTTGCCGCTCACGGTGAATCACTGACTGTCATGAGAAATGACTGCCAGTTCTCTCGAGGGCCGGGGTAGTATACGTGCAGCAAATATCAGTGCCTTTTACTCCACCAACGGTAGCTGGCAACTATGTCTATGTATTTACGTTGTAAACACGGCGCCTGCACAGCCTATAGTGGGATGCCTTGAAGACTTGGTCACATTATATATGTACCCCTTTGGGTCGTAGTTCAGTATACGCCCAATGCCGTGGTGCCACAAATTTTTTCGGCTCCTTGGAAGTAGCCGCGTATTTCCCACACACATACGCACACATGACCGCCATTCCGAGCAGCCAGGTTTTTATTTATTCTCGAAGCGACTGGGCAGAGAGCGGTGGGGACGATACGGCCCATCGATAGCGATACCAAAGCAACAGGCATGTAAGGCGCCAGTCGTCAATGGCTAAACACAAAGAAGAAGCGCTGTGCAAAAGAAAAACAGTGCGTCAATGTGCACACTTTAATTAGCCGCACAAAAAGAAACAAAAGGGGCCAGATGGACAAGCAATGGCCAAGCGCATCAAAAGACTATGGAAAACCACAGCAGGAGGAAGAAGAGCCATCTATGGCAGTTTGGGGCTCATCTAATTGCCGCACCCCAGTGCCTTTCTGGTACATGGCGCCATCATAAAAATTACCAGAACAGCCAGAGCTACAGGCACTATTTGGCAAAGTATTCGGTCATTTGCACATCCTTGAGAGCCAGACCGCACTTTTCGTAAAAGGCAACGTTCTTTTCGCTGCAGTTGAGAATGATTTTGTAGCAATCAAGCTTCTCGGCCATGTACTTGAGCTGCTGTATCATGTAGAGCCCCAACCGCTTGCCGCGCTCAGTCGACGACACCACGATATCTTCGATATGGCCAATCTATATTCAACGAGATGGAAAAAATAGCCCCTCATTAAGATCACAGTTGGTCCAGGTTCGCATGGCTGGTTAGGTGGCATCTTCCTCCTGAGTGGTAACCTATGGCGTCAACAGCCAGGCGCTGCTTAGCTCTGAGCGCAGAATAAGCACGTGCTACATGGCGATATCCGTTGCCAGCGACCCACGGGTCCTGCTGCTTACCTTGCCGCACTCCCGGATCAGCTTCTGCTCCAAAACCAAGGTACCACACGCTACCACCTGGCTTCGCTCGCAGTCCTCAATAACGACGATATGGCTGCATCCTTGGCGGACCAACTGGTCAAACGTGTCTGAAACAGCACAGCACAAGGCGTATCAGAATGAATGGTGCAGATACATCCAAGGGTTAGCCACGGCGCCAACCACAGCCACAATGGTTGGCTAGCTGGTGGCATATCTTTTCCACGCTATCGCGATTACAATGCACCGGCACGGTGACCGAGCGTGAGCGGTGCTTAAAACGCCTGGCCAGGCATTCCCTACGCTCTTACCTTCAAACTGCTGCTGGGCAATGGTGCCAACCACGGTGAGCTGAGCTAAGCAGTCCAGCACGCCCTTGGCAAAGTCGTTTTTGCGCAGGGGGCGCATAGTGTAGTGTTCGGGCAGCTGGTCGCTGACGGTCTTGGAGATGAGGTCCGCCGAGAACAGCGATGCGGGCGCTGCTTTCCCGTTAGCAGGTGCGACAGACAAATGGGCCATCCCGTTGCAGGCGTCGTAGACGCAGGACTCGGACGTGGTGGCCATAGCGGGGCTTGGCAAACGCAAAAATAGAAACGAGGGTTATCGGTGGTGTTAGTAATTAAACAACACACCAGGAACACAGATGGCAGCAGCTGTCTAACCAAAACGCATGAAGTGAAAGAGAGCGAGAGAGAATACGGACCCAAAAGTTTCGTCAACCAGGCCAAACAATAGCGCACTATTTTTTGTGGTGTTTGTAGTTGGTTGGACCAGTGAAGTCCGATGAATTATCGTTATTCCGCTGCGCCCATAATCCACTACCAATCAACGTGCTCGTTATGCCCCAGTGTAAAGAGTTTCAGCTGCAGTCAGTGGGCCCCGTCACTCCATGGGTAGCACCGCCACTCATGCGTAAATAATGTGCTGGAAAACACTTTGATCAGAAAGCTACACGCATCAATCTTTATTACTTCAATCAGCTCCTAGAGCCTACAACAGGGTACTAACTGCATAAGCAATGATGAAAACCCCTCGCGTGGTTCACCATCCTCGGGAGGCCTTGGGCAACGCCCCGCCAATGGGGCCATGCATTGCCAACTTGGTCATGGGAGACCAGTAGAGCACAAGTAAAAAGTAACGAACCAAGAAACAGAGTATAAATGATACAAAATACGAACCAGTGGCCCGTACGAGCCAACGCACGTTGGTATAAATATCCGTGGCCATCAAGCTCAATGGCACTAAGAGGTCGGACCAGCAGGGCAACACGCTTACGTCATGTTGCCACAAAAGCACCACAGCTGAACCGACTGACAGGTCAACTTCACCTTGTTCAGGGCTTGCCATCGCTGGGTCCTTTGGCTTGCGGAGCATTGGGGTCACCTTTGACTGTGCATAAAAGGGACGCCAACAGGTTAAAATGTATCCAAGCGCCAAGTATACCAAGGCCAGCAAGTGTTAGCAGAGGGTGCAGGAAAGCTGCGCTGCCACGGCGAGACTGGCTACCACTTGATTCTACAGTTAGTCGGAATAAGACGAACCATGTACCATTATCAACGATTAAAATGACCTACTCACCGATACTGCTGTAGCTTGGGGGCGGGTCATCGTGCGAAGTGAGCGGTTGACGTGAGCCCGAGGCTGGTGCGGGTGGCTGTGCTGGCGGGGGCGACGATACCACCACGACATGGTCACCTGAAGCGCACGAGCGGCCGTCGTGGTGCGTGGGCAGCGCAGCGTACTCGGGGAGGGACGGGTACTTGATTACCAAGTACCAAGCATGGATAATCCCCGGGACGTGGCCCAGAATGGTCAGCGCGCAGTTGATAACAAAGTCGGCTCGGCACCCGCGCTTAATCAGGGCAGCCAGGGGGGGAAAGAAGAACCCCAGCAGCAGCAAGAGCACGTCGCTGGTGGACAGGGCCATGGTGGGACAAGGCAGTGGTAGAGCTGCAAACAGCAACGACGAAAGACAGCAAGAGGAAAGGGTGATATTTGGAAAAATTGGGGACTGGAGAAGTCTTTTGTGCCAACCAACGACAGAGGTGGAAAAAAACGAAAGCAACAGGCAGAACGCAATTATACTAGAAAGCAGAAGACGCATTAGCCGCGCGTGGAGATGGGTGTGGGCCATTTTGGCAACGCCAAGCCTTGGCTCGTCATAGCCCAGCGTTACTGCAGGGCGCAGCTGTAGCACATGGAAGAGTCTGGTGGGACCCGTGTTTTTTGGCGATGGGTTGTCTCCCAACTGGGTGGAGGCTGGGGAGCAGGAAATCACCTGACTCCCTTGGCCCTGCCCAGCTGGCAGCAGTGAGCTGCTAGGGCTTCGCAGCCCCGGCTGCACCTGTGGGCCAACTATTTAAACACAAGCCCTTAGCCATCGAGGCAAATTAAGGCTTGAATAAATACCTGTTATTTATTACATCATTTATTGTTGTTGGTCCTACTCGGCCGAATTTCGTGACAGTGGCACACCTTGTCTGGTTACCTGGACTATTAAACCATTGAATCAAGGACTATTTAACTCAGCTTGTGCAAAGGCTCATCTCAGCTTGAATTTAAGGCATCGTCATATTCTGATTGATTAACGTTTTCCAATGGCCATGGCAGTCCTTTATTCTCTACACCCAAACTTATCACTGCCCATCATACCATCTGAACAAATCATCTATTTCCATCTGGAGTAATTCTAAAAAAAGCTTTCAGAAAACAGCTAAAACAAAACAAACCGCAAATACTTCGCTGTTAGGGGCTGACATAACATTTGATTTTCACTTTGTCCCGCCTCAGGATTATCAGGACGTTGAAGGGAGAAAATGGTTTCTAAGGCATTATAGGGAGAATCCGGCTCATGCCCACCAAAGCACTTGTATAGGCGATCAACCTCAACTTGACCAGCATGTTGAGCATCATGGAGAATTTTCTTATCCACTATAGGTTCTTGGCAAGCGGCTCGAATTATTATATACTCAAAGTAGTTAGGTGCATTCACCAGGGATTCCTTCACCACCCAAATAAATCCAGGAATATCACTGATTCGCTGAACAAGCTCTAAAGCCTCGGTGTACCTATTTACATCCAACATCTGTCGAATAATATCAGGAATAATCTGGAATACCAGAATGTTGCCGAGATAATAGCGCAGCAGATCAATATTATTACCACCAATAACCTTTAACCAACACCAATCCATAAACGCGCGAATATCCTGAGGCTGCGCTGGATCCAATGCCTGAAGGGCTTGATCGTTTGGTGCAATGATTTGGAAGTTGCGCAGTAGGGTTTTGTCCTTTAGCACCTCAAAGAGAGCTTCGACCACGGCAAAGAGATGGTCAATTCCCGACTCCAGACCAAGCTTGGAGAGACTAGGCTGGTTACCACCCTGCTGGAATTTACGGATAGCTTCTTTGGAAATCCAGGGCTGGACAGCATCTGGTATGGTCCACTCCCGAAGCGAACGTTTCTGGAACAGGTCAGGATATTGTAGATCAAACTTATCCTGTTCTTTTGGCAAAGATTCTTTGCCAAATCGAAGGTATTTAAGAAATTTTTGTGTCATTATGCGAAACTGGATCTGGGAACTGTCAAGGAGGATGCGTAATCCACTTAGAGCACATGGCTCATCTAATTTTGTGACTGATGGCAGTCCCAGGAAGTCACATACTTGGGTAAATACCTAAACACGATTCCCGCAATAGAAAAAATAATACTGGATGTATTTTAAACATTAGCATAGCGCTGAGAAAGTGATGGCCATTTGGTGTGCTGTCACGAAATTCGGCTGAGCAGGACCAACAACAATAAATGATATAGTAATAACAGGTATTTATTCAAGCCTTAATTTGCCTCGATGGCTAAGGGCTTGTGTTTAAATAGTTGGCCCGCAGGTGCGGCCGGGGCTGCGAAGCCCTAGCAGCTCACTGATGCCAGCTGGGCAGGGCCAAGGGAGTCAGGTGATTTCCTGCTCCCCAGTCCCCACCAAGTTGGGAGACAGTGCATAGTCACCATTAGATTATAAATCAGGACTTTGACCAATTGGCCAAGCATCGCTAGCTAGCTAGCTATGCCTGAGTGATGGCTCAGCCTTTTATCGTTGCACAGGCATGCAGGTTTTTTCCTTGTCGTGAAAAGATGCATCCACTGCGAAGAATAATGATACAAGTTAGTTGACTCGACTTACCCTTTGAACGTGGTGGCACTTTGCGGACTGCACCAGTGAATGCATATTTTTAGTAATTAATCCCAATTGGTCCTTTTCTGCCAACGATGAATTCTCAGTAACTTGCTCGATTAGTTCAATGGGCAAGTCAGTTATTCCTACCATTTTCTTCGAAGCATCCTCATTCTGCTGTGGCATAGGAACAGCGTTGATCAGATTAAAGACAGCCACAGTGGCCAGCAACCAGACTGGGAACCGAGCCATGGTGAGTAAGTCGTGTTAAAGGAACAAAGAATGGCAACGTTGCGAGGCTAAACAGGCAGAAGCAAGGAAAGAAGAAAAAGATAGCAGCAATGGGGAACACTGTTTGGTGAGCTGGGTATAGTTATGACAAGGGCAGCCAATTCAGCGCTATTTATAATTGTCTGGTCCAGGGCCGGTCCCCGGAAATTTTTGACATCTACTTGATTTTTTTTCTCAGCGCCATCGGCATTCAACACCAACACAATGCGCTCTGGGATGGAGGGAGCGGTGCCATGTGCTGAGCCCTAAATTAATGAGCTTCGATCTGTGGCTGAGCTGCCGATGTTGGTTGAAAGTGGGCACCGCGTAAACCATGGGTGTTGGGTGGTGTAACCATTGGCCGCATGTTTCATCGATAGCCTCCTTTGCCCTCGATGCTGTGTGCTATAAAAGGACGCTGAGTCGGGAAGCCAGCACACTTTAAGTGTACACCGAGGTCACACCAACCATCAGCACTGTTGGCTTGAGTGGCTCTACACCGCATAAAGGAAAGCTATGGCTGCAGTCAATGTGAGCCCCTTCATAATATTTTTTAACCAATGGCATGCCCAAGGCACACGACGATAAAGGTGACACATTGTGCTGCCTATCCCTCGCCGCCAGGGCACACTTCTCATTTACTTCCTCTGACAAGCCTCTTGACCCCTGCCCGCACCAGCTAAAAACATATCCAGAGTGCCTGTCGTGGACCCCATTGTATATCGCTAGTGCCACTCCCATGACCAAGTACCATATGGTGCGGTAATTGATGGCACCAATAGCGACCAACCATTCCTTGGGCCAAAGCTCGCATCAACAGCCCCCCTTGCTGACTTATTTTCAGAAAGAGCGCGGGGCCATGTGTCATGGTGTGGTGACAGGCCCTCAAAATAGCAGTGTTACTTGCTCGTTCACCAGACGAGGCTAGTCTCATTCTGCGCTTGCTTGTTGCACATTCACTCACTCAATGGATGCCCTCCACTGCTGTTCCAAGGCTTATGGTAGCAAATACGGACAAAAGCAATTGTGCACAAGTGACTGGACTGACTATACGCTTGTGCATGGCCCTACACCCTCTGTCGGAAATGGGTGATGGTAAAGACAAGTAGGCATTGCCAGCCCAGAGAGGCAAACTAAAGCCGGATCAAAATGGTATGTAATGGGCTGACTCCATTGCTGTTGTGCATATACGGTTGCTTGTGGGCCCTCGCCGCTTCCAATCAATGCATCACTACTAATCAAACACCTAGCGACCCGTAGTGTCAGCAGTCATGGCATTGGTCTGCTATTTAAACACTTTTACGCATTAATTTATTGCAGTATGATTAAGTAAAACTGTTGACGTTAAAAATATCATTAAATTTAATGCCTAATAGCAACCTAGTAGCGGTATTAGGCGTGCTTCTAGCGGCATCTCACGGCGTCATACTCTAACAGCTGATCCAACACGTGCGCCGAATGCCTAGAGTACAGTTTCAAAGAATACAACAGTGACTGGTCGTTAGTTTTTATATGGCAGTAAACGCAGCTTATACGCTAGAATACAAGACAAAGGTGGGTCGAAAGTGCTAGGATCAGGATATAGGTGAAAAGCAATCTGCATAGAAAGTCACCGTGGTGCTTCTAGTAAGTAGGTGAAGAAATTCATAAAAATAGGCATCACTTCCCAGCACTGCGCGTCATAAGCGATCAAACGCATTCACCACTTACCTCTAGGAGTACACTAACCAAAGACCGTGATTGCTCGCATTAATTACCGCAAGAAACAATTCAAGGTTCACCAAGTAGTGCGAGAGCACAACGAGGTTGGTTAAACGGCGTAGTTCACTGAAAATTTATAGCACACGTTGCTTTAGTGCAAAAAAAATATTCAAGCCATTGTATCACGTGGTCTGAGCCTTTTTTGTGGTTTTTTCTTGTGGCGACAACCCGGTTCATACCCAGCAGCTTGACTCTTTGCTGGCGCAGTGCGGGAGGTGGTGGCGGCAGTGTCCAACTGAACGGCTTGGTTTGGGGAACGCCCAGATGGCCCTGATATGACCAAGGTCGTAGAGGGTGGCAAAATATACGCGCTGGCCCGATTCAAAGGAGGGTGAGAACATATGTTGACCCGATCAGCTCCTCCGCAGGCTCCCAGATTAATCGATCCAGCGCTACAGTGGTACCCACGTTTCTATCTACCACCTTGCCTTGTACCATTGGCTCCCTCCCCTTCTGGTTTGGAATTGCTGACAGCATGCGTCGCCAAAAGGTGTACAGTGTGATGCGCGGGCTGGTCCGGCTGTCGTGGAACAAGACCAATCTGTACAATCTAGCGGTCAAGTCGCGCCGTCTCTTTGATGGCACCCGCCGCACGGTGTTCCAGCAGCAATGGAAGGCCAAGCGCGAGACGCGCGCCTACCACGATTCCCACACCACTGAACGAGCGTGGCTACGTATGTTCCAACCCCGGCTACCCACTCTCAATATCCAGTTGTCGTCGTCCAACCGCCAGTCGCTGCAAAAGGCCGCAGCGCAATGGTCCGCGTCGTCCCAGGCCGCTATGAGCCAAGACCAGCCGCAGTCGCGCATTGCCCAGCTGATTGCCGACGAAAAGCTCAAGCAGGGCAAGCAGCACCCTTCAGCTGCGTCCCTCATGTACGCACCAATGGAACGGCGCGTTGATTTCATCCTGTTTCGAAGTCATTTCTCGTCCAGTATCTACATGGCGCGCCAAACGGTACGGCACGGCAAAGTGACGGTCAATGGCAAAAAGGTAAGCAGGTTTCGGAATAGAGACCAAGGCAGGGTATTGCGTAGGATGTGTGTGTTCATCGGATCAAGCACCAAGCAAGGCACCCTGATGCTGGGCCTGCACCCCTAGTCCTATTTATAGTATCTGCTTCATAGTTCCAGGCTATCAATCTGTGTCGACGCTTGCGTTTTTTATCGCTACTTGGACGTATCATTGATCTGTAGGTCGATATTCCCAGCTACCGAGTGCAAGACGGTGACGTGGTTCAGGTGGACCCTAAAGCCGTGTGCACCTTGGAGAAGAGTGACGAGGACCAGCGTCTCACCTTTAAGCCCCGGCCTTTTATGCAGCCATGGATGTTTATCCCCGATTACCTTGAGGTCAACTACAACACATGCTCTACGGTGTTTCTGCGGGAACCGCTCACTCGCCCTGGCCGAACGGAGCTGCCATCCCCTTTCCCACCTGAGGTGCACAGTTTGGCCTATGAGTTTTATGTCAACAAGAGTCGAGCCTTCAAATAGCCATGGCGTTAATCAGGGCTTGATTGCGCAGAGAGGCACATGCCGCTATGGGTCGAGCAGCAGGGCGTGCTAGGGCTAATTGAGAAATAAAAACAGAAAACAACAGTTATTTTAACGCTTTTAAACAAGCAAAGGACGCCACGGAAAATTGCTTTTTCAGCAGAGATGATACGAGTGATCCAGGGCTCAGCAACGGGACTGGGGGTCAGGGTAAAACTATTTCTGACTGTGCAATGCTCGAGGTCGAATTGAGCACTCAAAGACGTGAGCAGTTCAATTGGTTTTGGAATATTAATATTTTCCACTTGCCATTGCATAAGGCATATGATGAACCCGGCAGGGAGCCGCGCTAGTAAATCAAAAAGTAACTGACATCACAATTTAAACTCTGATATTTACGTTATTAAATATAATAAAAAATAAAAATTTGTGAGGAATTCTCCAAGACAAGTGGACCAGAACTTAGTACCGTTTATTAGTGTGTAATCCTAGTGTTATATATACTTAGGCTTAAACTTTGATTTTGAAGCGAGTTCCAGCTATAATATAGGCGCTGATGACGTAGTGGCTAAGCACACTAAAGACGTAGTAT
>JANBQA010000031.1:0-44718 GCA_027576955.1 Dimargaris xerosporica
GAGCAGGTCATCTGTGCAATTATCAGCGCCTAGAGTACCAGGAATTGCTTGGTCACTATCTCTGCCATTTTTTTGTGGTCACACCTCAACAGTTCCTATAGCTTCCAACAGCATCGTTACCATTCATCGCTGTTCGCCCATTCTGGAGTTCCGGCGTTGTCCACTTTGGCCATGGCAAAGTGATACGGACGAGCCACAGCTCATAACTGGGCGTCCGCGTGACGCACCCCAATGGCCCTACTTTTTAGCCGTGATGCAGGCACGCATAATTAAAGTGTGTAACGCCAACTCCCCCAAGAGGAGTTGCTTGGCGGACGCTTCCCTACTTCATTTCCATTTCCTACTGATACCCACCACCGTGAGCACCATCCTTCATCGGTTGGGCCGTTATCGCCAGTGCAATTGACAAGAGGAATCACTGCAAATGGTCCATGCCAATGCTTGATCATTGCCCATGCTTGTCCCTGCATATGGTTTGCACCTATACCAATATCATCTCTTCCTCCTCAATGTAGCCACGGTATCACGCTATTAAATCGGCTGAGCGTGTCTGCTAATCATCGCTCATCTGACCCGCCCCAAAGGCCCATCCTGGCAGCCCCCATCGAGATGATACGGGATGCATTCTTCGCCCATACGCATTACACTGGCCACCTGGCGGTTTATGGCACCCTAGCAACAGCCAAGGACGAACAACGACGATAGAACACTATCTCGCTATCAGTGCGTTCGTGGCCATCGACCAACTAAAGGAGCTGAATAAACCAGAGACCTGGGCTTATTTTCACCCTTTGCTTTGAACCATTCCTGCTTCAGTCCACTGTGTGCCATGCAGGCCAAAAGCGTCATTGCTTCCCCAATGCCTGCCAGCTGGAAGACACCATCCGTAAGGCCACGGCGATGCTCAGCACATGTGTTAGTGTGTGGTGAGGGAGCAGATGCTAAAACCGGTTTAACCGCTGTTTGCCTAGCCATCTGCATCAGGTAGCCTAGACATTGAAGCCACACTCTTTTATTTTTCTTTAAGCATCTCGGCATGGCAGAACCAGGAAGGTATCACGGTGAGAGGTCAGCTGCTGGTCGACCCCAATGCACTATTATCACCAAAGGTATCCAGCAATGTGGTGCATGTTTCATGAGCCAGCTGGTCGTCAGGCGCTACCGCGTCTGCCACATTCTCCAATCATTGGTGTTAATTTATTGTTTAGACAGCGTGCCAACAAGACAAAAAAAGAGGATGGACAAGGGGAGCGCTCATTGCACGGCCTATCTATTGCCTGGCCCGTTGTTTATCTCATTGCAGTCCCAAGTTTTTTTGGCAGTGCTTGATTAGTGCTACCAAGCAAAATGGGCGCAAACGAATGGCATGTGTACCGCACATGATCAGGCACTTATCATGGCTTGGAGGGATGACAACGCCTTGTGCCACTTTGTACGCCAAGTAGTCATACTGGCTGCACAGTCAATTGGCGATGGCCCCATCGCATGCTTGAAAATCGAACCGATAAATATGTCTAGGAGCAAAGGCATGGCTGGGCAATAACAGGTGGTGCAGGATCAGTGACGGTAACCAAAAACGGGCCATTCAGGGTCATCCGATCTTTGGCTGCTAAATCGCACTGGTAGGCCTCGCCAATTTACTCCAACGGCCATATCCATTGATACTATCAAATACGTAGACATATCGATATTCTCAGCGCGTAGGGCCCTACACGCTTTACCCATGGGCTACGCGGTGGTTCGTGAAACGCCGCCATGAGCGCGTGAGCTAGGGCATTGTAAACCGCGCCATAAAATAAGGGTCGGCTGGCCCAACAGGGCTAAACAAAACAAAGGAACCAACGAACCAACTCTGGCCGCCTGTTCCTGTTTTGGAGAGAAAAAGGGAAGGATGATTAACCTCTCCTGCCGAATGTTTGCTTCTCTGCATCGGCTAATGTGGTTTGGCTACACTGGGTTTTGGCCATTTGGCCGGGCTGTTAAGCCAAAATTGGGCGGTGCGGTTGACGTGGTCACCTCCAGATAATCAGGGGTCCTTTCGGTACGGGCTAAACTACCGCCACGTAGTTCCAACAGCCGTGACCCGCAGGACGGACAAAATTAGCAAACGCTTTGACCATACACTACTTGGCCTCCGTTTCATCGATGAATTGTCAGCACGGGGGGGGGAGGGGCAATGCTTTTTGCCAAGCCATGCGTCATTCGGTGCATATGTGCAAATGTTGTATTATTATGGATAAATCATGCAACTTTCGAGGCCATGCTTCCCTTGGCCAGCTGTAACTGGGGCATTTCCTCCACATACGCACATAACTAGAGCGAAAGTGAGAGAGAGAGAGAGAGAGCGACCCATTCTTACCTGTTTTAGCCCGACTAACTACGTCTCGCCAAAACACCCAACAATGGCTTCGGAGCCGAGGACCTACACCCAACGGTGACAGTGGTTTGGTCGCTCTCAGCTTCCCAATTCTACCTACCGCCGCGTGGTCTGAGAACATTATTGTGCCTAGTAAGCTGAAATGAAAAAGACTCGCCATGGTAGCGGTGCTACTGTCGTGCAAAGTGTAATCATTTTCAATAGTAGCATTTTTCTCTCTTTCTTTATTTTGGAATTTACGTACCTACATGGTCAGTCAAGGCGATGTATATAGATTTCCGGGACCTTGGCTGACTGGTAGCTTCCAACCTTGAGAAAATTTGCTTAGAGAGAAAATATCAGCTCCCATCACGCTGTGAATGAAGCTTAACCATAAGCGGCAGCGGCGATGTCTCTGGTTCCAGTTGAAGGTCTTAGTACTGGCTCACAGCTGTATGCATGGACAACTGGGTTGAGCGCACTTTGCGATGCCATGACGGTCAATAGCCCTAACAGCCAGGTGCTACAATTTATTTCCATTACTGAACCAATACGCTCCTTGATTTTACGTTGGTTTGCCCTACCGCTGGCTATTTCATACTCTTTACTTGTTTATAACAGGGGCAGCAACCAAAGCATGCATCCCGGGAATAGATGAGGCGAAGTTCAAACCAAGTGATTAAGCTGGGGGCTCACCACTGCGGTTGGCTTCCAGTATGAGTCATGAGATGGTCAAGTTGCAGACAACGCACATCGTCACTGGCTTGAAGGAGAGCGGGTACCCTAGCTCCCAAGAATCATCTAACCTAATCGTCTCTATGCCGCTTGAATATCAGCATAGCGTACGGCACTGGTGCAGGTCAGCGAGTTATGACAACCATTCAAGGCCAGAGCGTACACCAAATCCGAGCCGTGCACATTGGCAATACTTGGCCAATCCCTGCGGGGTGTGATCCACATTCTCCCACCTGCCACCATTTGCTCCTCATATTGGGGCTGAGACTAAACTAACGCCGATGCAGCCGCATGCCGTGGATGTGGGAACAAAGCAGTTTTTTGGGCTGTAAGTCGAGTGATGAAACACAGTATACATTTGTGTGTATGGGTGGGTATGAAGTGGTTGCAGAAAAGAGCGTGGATGAGAAAAGGTGTTCAGTGTGCATGTAAAAGGTAGCGTGTTATACCAATCTGGCGTTGGCACTGCCCATTCATGGTAATGAAATCACTACTTGAAAGTGAGAAGGGGTGGCTGGTCATTGCAAAGTTTACTTCCTCTTCCCTTATGACTACAAAAACGCAAAGGAGGGAGGGTGCATGCATAGCATCTCTCTTTCTCATGTGCAATGGTAGCAGAGCTCCCAAAGATGCAACAAGTTTGTGTCCCTTTTTTTCTTTATCTAGGATACAGCCTCAAGGTCTATTATCTGATTACTGGACTTCGTTCTTATGTCCGATAAAGTGTGTGAGCCTGGTCAACTGTTCAGCTCGGGGTGCCGAAATCTGCACCATCTGCGCCTTCATTAGAATATGTAAATTACAGCTAAAAAACCCGGGCTTAGCGCAGCGTCTGAACCAAGCTGGCAACTTGAGATATAATACCTTGAAGTAATCGTGTATGTGTGCTAAATCTTTGGAGCAAGGTATGATGAAAGCTTCACAACTAAGCCAAGACAGCCACCATGGTGAGTTCTGCAATTAATATTTTTCATTTGTTTTTCGGTGAGCGGCCAGCCAGGCAATATTTAAGTGCCATTGTAATTATTAAAGAAGATAAAGAAATGAATAAAACGACGAACAGGAGAATATTTCAGCTCAATAAACAAAATAAAAAAAGAAAAATGGTAACTGTGGGGTTCGAACCCACGCCTCCATTATGGAGATCAGAACTTAAGTCTGACGCCTTAGACCGCTCGGCCAAGTTACCGTCATAATCTCATATGTGTCCAAAAATTGTACTTATCCCTTGCGCTTTTTTATTTTATGTCAACTTTTCATTACGGTATTGCACGAATTGGACTATTTTCTTTTGCCGTTAATTATTTATTGCCTTGAATTGTTTCGTGATGATTGCTAGCAAAATCCCCTTTTTACGGCTTAGCTGGGGTAGTCCACAGGTTGCATTGCAGTGGAGTATCCTTGGTAGCAGCCATAACCTGCAAAGAACCGCGCACCAGGTTGTCATGGATTGCCGTAACGGTTTGCGTGGCATCGATCAACTGCCAGTTGGGCTCCTGCAGGGCATGAAATATTTCCCGAACTCTGATTTGCAGCGCCACTTTCTCATATCGCTCGTCGCCAAACCCTCCCCGCTTCATGCTCTCCTCAATGGGCATGTCCAAAAAGAAGGTGGCATCGGGGACCAACAAACCCACATCGGGCTGCTTGCACCAGTGGAGGTCCAGACCCTATAGATTGATGAATGATTCCATGGCATGATGGGAATCAAACGGTTGCAGCAATAAAAAGGCGTGGCGTGACACCAGTTGGTTAGTAAAAAAGGGTTCACATAAAATGATCTGGTACCAAGAGCTGAGCACTACCACCCGTGTCTAACCAGTGTAGCTCAGCGAGTATTTTGCTGCAACCAATTACAAGAATTGCAGCTTTGATTCTGCACAGGCCTCATTCCAAGCATGTTAACGCACGTACCTTGGCGGCCGAAAAGGCCACACCCGAGTAGGCGTAGCGGTCAACCACCAGGGTGGTGCCCTGGAGTAGATGTGCCTTGAGCGTATCCATAGCTTCCCAACGATTCGCCGAAAACAGTAGGTGAACGGTTTGGTCGTTCAAGTCTTTGCCCTGGGCCAAGTATCCATGAATCATTTGGCCAATGCCCGTGGTGCGATCTACCCTAGCCCACAGGCGTCCAAGCCGGGAGTTATCTGTACCCAAGTTGCTTGGATTAATAACGTGATGCCTGAGTTGGCGTCCGCTGTGGCGCTGGTGCCAGTGCACTCGCTAACCACTGCAAATATGCATACACAGGCACACTTACCAGGAAACTTCCATAGCCGCGCCTGGTGCCCTCGTTGGTTTAGTGCCGCCACCAGCTTCTCGGCCTGGGTCGATTTGCCCGTACGGTCACACCCTTCTAACAGGATAAATGCTCCGCGCTGCAGTGTGGTCGACTTGGGCATCATCATGCTGGTAGTGACCTTTGAAAATAGTAATAATGGGGCTAAAGGATGGATTGCTGGGGTCGATGGCGGAGCAATGAGCGCATGGCGACGCTGAAGTCTAACAACGGTCACCAGATTTCAAGCAGGCTGTTACTGGAGCCAATCCACGCACACAATAACAAAGTCGGCGGTAAACAAAACAAGGCCGAGCCAGCACAGCGACCGGTAGTCGTGTCTGCAGCGTTGGCTTGAGTGGGGTTGGGCGTTACCGGCAGCGCAGCAGTGGAGCGGGGGCGGGAATGCCCTAGTTGCTGTGGATGCCGTGCTGTTCCTGGACTAGCTTCTCCTTGGTGTGCGTTCTCTTCACTGCAGATGCAGCTGCATTCAGGAGGTCGGACGCTGCTAGCCATGCACGACGCTGGCGGAAAAATGCCCTCTACCAGCTGCCTACCGGTGCAAAGGGACCGGTAATCGGCGGATACGACGAGGTCAGGTGCTGCTCAACTGGTCTCGATTGACCGAGCTTTGCATGGCTTGAGTGGTTTATTTTTCCAACCAATGCCCGGGATCATCCACCACGCTGCCTGTGCTGGGGCAGTAACTAGTTCCTGCTGGTCCGGCAGGCACCACACTCGAACAAAAGTCCAACGCCTTATGCGTCTGGCTGCCGTCGCAGGGGGGAGGGATTGATGCCCACCCAAAACAACAACACCATTAGCGACGCGTGCCAGGCCAAGGCTGTTCGAGAGTTACTCGGGTGCATTTCCGTAGCGCAAGTTCTCCGATCGACTGACAGCACGCCTGCATCCTTTTCTATCTTTCTCTCTTTTATTTTTCTATAGTACCTTAAGGCGGCTGCGTTGGCCATTTACTGTGACCAGCCAGTGCAGCTCTGGCGGTGTCTCGGCACGCGTTCACTGGGCTAGTACTTTTTGAGGTGTAATCGTTGCATTTGCTTACCACCGCTAACTGGTTTCGCATCCCAAGACCTGCCGACGGCTGCGCGAAGCAGCGGAGCAATTGACAGATAATGTGCATTTCTGACGTTTTTAGTCGGTCTCCCCTTTTTTCTTATTCGTATTGGTAAACGCCACCGAGCGACGGCCAGTCTACCATTGCCAGTACAGTGGTATTGGTGCTCACCTATTTCATCACCTGGATACGGTATTGCCCCGGCAATGCAGGCGTCGGCGGCGCAATATCCAGTGCGCGGTGGCCCAGATAACTTTGCACTCTCATGTAAGTAGTTGCGAAATTATTATTGTGATGATATCTAGGCGCATCGCGAACAAGGCGTGAGCACACATATCATGTGCCTACATCGGCCCGCTTTCAGACTGAGCCCTGGTGCTGCAATAGCCATCAATCTCAACTGTAAAGTACTCGCTAGATACTGACTCAGCCTTTGTCATTGCAACCTTTGATTGACTTACGGCAATGCCTTTGTACCTGACATGTCCCAGTACACCCCTCGTCTCCCCTAACCCATTCCGCACCGGATTCGCTACCCATGGGCGACTCTGGCAACCTGGAAACCCTGCGTGCATTGTTGGCAGACAAAGAACGCGAGCTTGAAATGGCTGCCCAAATTGGGCTGTCCTTGGCTGAGCAAAACACCACGCTGCAAAACCGTGTCCACCAGCTTACCCAAGCCGAAACCAACATCATGGAGCGCCTCCGCAAGACCGATACCGACCGTCGCCAGTTTTTGGACAAGGCGTACCAAATCGACGATCTTTGCCTGCAGGTTCAGCTGCTTCGAGAGTCCTTGCAAGATCAGCAACAAGCCAGCCAACAGTATGAACGCACCTGCCAAGAGCTCCGGCAGGAGAATCGGTGGCTAAAGGAAGAGGTAAAAATCCTAACTGACCAGTTTTCCCAGATTGAGGTTTCATACGAAAAGGCATCACACAGTAACCACAAGGCCCTCCAGCGGCTCCATCAGCTCGAATCCACACTTGATCAGGAGCGCGTTCATATTTCCGACACCAGTGCCAAACTGGACCGGTTGGTGGACCGGGTGTCGACGCAAAGCACTACCTTAGGGCAAAGTCTGCGATCGCTGCAGGACCACCTGGTCCACGCTTTACAATCCATCGAGGTGCTCAAGGAAGAAGTCACCGAACTGCACCAGTGCAAATCGGAAACGGACTCAGAATTGGAGCGCGATTATCGCAGCTACCAATCGTTGCTGGACCAGGCCCAACGCACCATTGAAAACTTTCTCGAGGTTCATGCCATGCTGCCGGATGGCCTGCTAGCTTCATCGCTTCAACCCCTGCACTCGCTTCAGTCTGATCTCTTACCTGCTGCTAGTGGTGGGCAAGGCGACTCGGCCCTATCCCTGGACGGTCTGCAGAGGCTGGCGGTTTCCAGTAGTACTGGTCCAGGCTTCCCACAGGCATCCTCGACCCCAACCTCTTTGTGTGCTACGCCTTCCACTCCCCCCGCAGATCGGGCGCAATTTGGTCAGTTGCTGTCCATTTTGTCGTCACCTCGGTCAGTTCCGTCGGTTGCGTCCATTGCTGAACCGTCCAGCCCTACGCAAGGCAACCCAGAGGCATTTGACAGCTTGTTCCAGCCGCCTAACAAGGTGGGTCTTCGTGTGCTGCGCTACCTGTCTCGAGCGCCGCCGCGGACGCCTCTGTCGCCAGATCCCACATCGATGGAAGATTCCAGTCCTGACCCCGCGTAGTAGGAGCCTTTTTCTCTCGCCTTATTTGCTTTATAGTTTAACTGTACGAATAACCAACGCGCTAATTATCTACACCCTTCTTTACCCCTGCGCTCATAACCCTGTGGTCCACACGAGAAGCCAGATATGACTTTTATTGTGATTTAACTCGAAACCTCTTCACGCGCTATCTTAACTCTCATCAAGCGGCCTTTTGGCGCAGCGCTTGGCTGTTTGCTCATGCCTTTTAATTCGTACCGGTGGGATGAGAAGGGCGTTGGGTGCCCACGTTAGCGAATGGTGAGCTGCGACATTGATACTGTGCACATTACCAGGCGAGAGCTCGCCTTTATTTCAATTTGGCTGCAAGTATAAAGGCCTTTGCTATGAATAGTGCGGCACACTACCAATCACTGCGATGAAGGCAGGTCATTACAAGGCCAACAACACGGCTGTCGCACCAGTGCTGCGGTGAGAATGGTGATTGGTGGCGTTCTGTATGACGCTTATTCCACCAAATCAGGCATAAAATAGCAAGGGGCGTATCCGGTGATACGAAACAGGCGCTACGCATACGATCGCTGGTCAAACGGCAGCGGCATTCCACATGGCAAAACAAAGAGACAATCAATAGATTTGTGTGTGTATGTGTGTAGAGATGGGCCCTGAGATTGTGACCGCTGCTGTTGACAAAGCCAGCTCTGGGGCTTTTTTCTAGACACCAGCGCTCACCACATAGCCGGCTATGGCGACTGGTACCGCTGTAGTGCAGAGAAGAAGCCCTCCTCGGTAGGCGATGCCCATAAAGATAAAGAAAATAGAGCAGCCAATAATCCCTTTGGCAGAACAGCGCCTCTTTTCGACACCTCGTAGGGCTACCCCCATGTATGCAGGTTCCGACTGGCTCGTCGGCGCTGGTACAACCGTGTCTGACATTTGATGATTTCGACCAAAGGACCGATAAGGTTTTTGTTTTGAAGTTTTTTTGTACATCTTTCGTGCTAGTTTGCACCCACAGACCAACGTGCGCCCATGGCTAATGGGTGATTGGTAAATACCCATCGACAGCAGCCCAAAGCTCTGAGTAACCGCAATGGCTTGTAAATAAAAAAATCCCAGATACATTTTATGCCCCCATATCGTCCAACGAATGTTCGTAATCGTTGGGTTGGCCCCCCATACCGCGATAGCTCACTGCAACACCGTTGACAGGCGCTAGGACTGAGGGACCCTGAAAATCCACACTTGACAGGTATGTCACCTGTCATGCTGTGCGGTCAATTTCGACTAATCGCGCGACGCAGCAGGTAAGGCACGAATTTGTCCAGCAAGCCATACGGTCACTGTGTCGCTTGGAGCAATAAAAATAACCTACTTTCATGCTATTGTTGGTAGCCACGGACAGGAGACACAAGTTGCAGCTAATCGTTGACCATACGACGCTATCATACATCATTCAAAGGCGTGATTACGTTTATTTTGTCGCCAAAAGCGGCAGTGCGATTGACCAGTCTACCGTGCAACCTGGCACCAACCCATTGTAACATCAATACTCTTTTTATGGAAGTATGGAAACGCTGGATGGTAGTCCTCATGGTGAGCAGGTCATTGGCGTTGTGCCATCCTTGATGATCATAAGGGGTGGGCTGGATGTAACCACGGGGTGGCAATGGTATCACTAACCAGGCGCCCGCCTTGTCCTCTATCGCTAGCAGTCTCTAGAGCCTTCGATGGCACATTAACGCACATGCCCTGGGCCACCCGACATGCCCGTTATTTTCCCAGCGCGCAAGGTCGCACCAGCGGGGGGAGGGGGCATTGCATCACACTTGATTTTGACTGGCGCGTCGTTTGATGCATCGTCTTGCGCGTGCGCTTGTGTTTTCTCCCATCATCCCTGCAGCAAGCTAGCGATAATCAAGGGCCCATCCACTGTTATTAGGTTAGTCCGATGCCTCGCCCGAAATCCCCAAATGATCCCCTCGGTGGTGGCACGACTGGCGGTCAAGGGAATGGGGTGAGCGCAAAAAAGGTGGCCCTGGCGTCCAAATCGTACCTCACAAGGTCACGATCAAAAGGGATGTCGTGGTATTGTGGTTGACATGTGCACACCAACGAGGCCTAGGAGTCGTTTGGTGATACTCGCCCTGGTCCGACGATGCCAGCACTGCCTCCCCCTGACAGCGGTGGAATCTCACGGGATCGATTTCAAAGCCATTTCCATTATAAAAGGTCGCCCCTTCATCCCAGCCATGCCGCTTGTTCTCAGGTGAGGCCCACGCTCCTTGACCCAAGATTACTATATTTGCGCATTGGTCCAGATAGCTGTGCTGCTTTCACCGCTATTTATCCGTTGGGGTTAGTGTGCTACTCTCTCCGGTCGTCTTTTGAGCTTTAGGTCGTGGGGATTTGCGCCTGACTGGCACAGCGCTGGCCACCTTTTACCGCTTTGCAGCAGATTCGCCACACGTTGCGCTCTGTTAGCCCTACGAATAAACCCCGCCCAGTTCAGGCGCACCCACTCCCTTAGCCACCGACAAGTAACTTTTGTGTAGGCCGGTGGACATTGGCTTAACCGTCTAGCTATAGGCATTGGAGTTCGGGGCCACTTTTCGTGTGTTAAACTGCAGCCTTGGCTTGTTGGTGCAAGGGCAACGTGCCATCCCGCGCTTTGAGGCAGCACCGGGCACTTTCTTTGGTTATTACCTAACTTCTAGCCGCTATCACGGCCTATAACGTAGCAATTGCCAGCGCATTATCACTAAGCAGCCATCAATCGATACCCCAGCAGGGTTCCGCTATTACACACAAAACAGAGACCAATCGGGCGCCATGGAGTTTACACATGATGGTAAGTACCTATTGGGTGCATTCAGCCACAGCTTCTATGGCGACCAAAGCCATGTCAGCTAAATCTACTTTGCTGAGCTATAGGATGGCGTCGTATTGACAACCCCTCTTCCCCATGCGTGAGTACCTGTCTGGTTGTATGCGCATTGATGCCTGCTTTTTCGCAACAGGCAAAGTGCCACTGACCATAGCGGCCCGTATCGCTTTCTTTGTGTGCGGTAAGTACCGGAGACCGGGTTCACGTAATCATCACCGCCCTCTTTTAATTTTCATTCCGTGGCATAGCCATATCAGCAGTGCCTACTCCCACAAGGTACCTCTGCCCATGGGCTTTCTCGCCCACCCTGGCTAGACCTGCCATTTCTTTCCTCACAATAGGCTCAGAATGTATACCTGGGTGGGCTTGGCTGGGGCTTGAGATGGGCAACAGGGCTGGTCAACAATTTCGTGTACTGCGTGTTCTTGTCGGCCGCTGAGAAAATTTTAGAGTCTGGCGGCGGGGTGCCGACGGTAAGTCAAATGGCTTTCGGGGCCTGTGGAGGATATCGGGTGTATCCGTACTACACACGTGCCAGCTTGGCAGGGTCGTACATGCACATCGGTGCCTGGTGACTCTGTTACTTTGGTGACGGGCTCATGCTAACCAAAAAATGTTTAACACGATCAAGCACAGCAAAAAAGGGGCAACGAGTGGTGGCGTTGATAACAGCTGTTTTGGTACCCAAAGGTCATGAGGGCGGAGCAGCGTGCACTTTTGCTTCCAAAAAAAACAAGAGCAACAACATTTTGGGAGCTGACACTCTTCTTCTTATGCGTCTTCTAATGGAACATATGTTGCTCACCCATTGGGCTTACAGTCGGTGGTCCTCGCGGCGGACATCTTGCCGTCGTTCTTCGTCAACCTATTAGCCCCCTATTTTATCCACCGGATGCCTTACAAGTAAGTGTTGGGCCACCACCTTGGCAGCTGTCGAGCGCAAGGCCAATGTATGCCACCTTTTTTTAGTGCAACCCTCGACCGTAAAAGGGAAGCGGAGGTGGGCTGGCGCCTTGTCCAGTGACAGCTGTCCCGCTTATCGGATGGCTGTACAACCACGAGCATAGCGACAAGGTGCCTACAAGCGCTTCTGGTAGAGCAACAAGGCCACTGCACTCGCTAACCACCTGGACGCGTATTGTTACTATTGGGCTTTCCAACTGACCGCCTATGAACGCCACCGCACCCAGCCTTCGCGTGATCCTCGCTGCTGGGTTCTCGTTTGCGTCGCTCTTTGTAAGTAATATCAGCACAGTGTGTGCATGCATCACATTGACCAACATGCCTTTTGCATGGGTGCTTATGCCATACCTAATTCAGACCCCTAATACCTAATATCCGCTGCTTCGTTTCGGCTACCATGGCTTGCGTGAGTAGATTGTGGCATGGGTGGACAACATTGTCGTTCGTATCCTAGGTAAGTCAGCGTTCCAGTGATGAATAGCGCTTCTAGTGCCATCCGCCAGTCGCCTTTGGCCAATCAATGCAGCAGTCACACCGGCCCTTTTCCTCTTCCAAACAAAACACCATAAACACTAACCTAGCGAATTGGTTCGAAAACGTTTGCTTCTGGTGGTCATGTTTTTGGTGGGGTTAGGCGTTTGCTTGTGCTCTGCCGGGAGTGGGTTGGGCGAGCTGACGTTTCTCATGTTCTCCTCCTTTTATGAGTCCACGAGCGTGTCCTTTTGGTCATCAGGTACAGGCGCCGCTGGTTTGGCCGGATCCCTAAGCTTTCTGGCGCTAACGGTATGGGCCCGGCTGCCCTTGCAAACCTCTCTCTCCATCGTGTCTGCTCTGCCACCGCTGATGCTCGTGGCGTACTTTTTTGTGCTTCGCATTCCCAACGACGTGCTACAGGAACAAAAGCGACTGCAAAAGGAGCGGGACGATATGGACTTTCACCTTGCCTCAACCGACTCGGGGTCGACTGTGCTGGAACAAGGAAGCAAGAAGGATGAAATTGGTAATACTCACCATGCTTTACTGGACTGCCCACCGGACCACACCAAAACTACCTTTGCATCAGCTCAGGTCCAGGTGCACAGCAGCCCCGATGTGCCGTTGCCGCACGCCAACTTACGCCCCGAGGAACGGCCCCTTCGCGAACGCCTGGTCCTGGTCAAACCATTACTAGTCCCGTACATCTTGCCGCTGTTTGTGGTGTATTGGGCCGAATACACCATCAACTCTGGGATTGCCCCCACCCTCCTGTTCGAGATGGACCATACACCGTTTCAGAAAATGAGCGACCATTACATTTATTATCAAGGTATGTGGACCCTGAGCGATCAAAGGACCGTTTAACCTACAGATTACCACGTTGATGGTAGCAGGTATTGTTTCCTTTGTCTGATGGGCCCCGAAACCTTGTTCCGATCCAGGTGACTGCCCGAAATGAGGGCATTATGCTAATCATTCAGCCATATTATGCCAATCTTCTTGAGGAGGGTATTTGGGATGTAGCGCTCTACCAAGCGGGTGTGTTTGTGAGTCGGTCCAGCTTGAGCATTTTGCACATCCAGCGGGTGTGGATCCCAAGCTCGTTGCAGGTGGCAACGTTGGTGCTCCTCTTGACGCAGTCCCTGTTTGCGTGGATTCCGACCGTGTACGTGGTGTTTGCCATCATTTTCTGGGAAGGCCTTTTGGGAGGTAAGTGATCAAGTTGGACGCAAAGATCGGCTGCCAGTGCAACATGAGGGAGGAGGAGAGGGAAGCAGAGAGAAGTACTACCGTGAATTGGCTTGAGCGGTGGCGAGAGGAACATTCTTTGCCAGATTCACATTCAATAACTGGTAATGCTATGCATCTGCTCGCTTATTATGCTGTGTTTGGTGGACCGCGAGGGTAGGTGCCGCTTACGTCAACACCTTTTATAACATATCCAAGGACGTTACCCCCATCCTTCGCGAGTTTGCCATGGGCGTGTGCGGGTTGGGGTCGGTGTTGGGCATCAGCGTGGCCTCGCTGACAGGAATTGTCCTTGAACCAGCGCTGTGCAGCTTCCAGGTGAGCCAGGGCAACATGCTCTGCCGCTTCAAGTAAACCAAGGCATCTCCCGGTTGCAGTGTGGTGGTCGTGGGTATCATCAGCTCGATAGCCAGAGAGTGCCAGGTTGGTGGTTTGCAATTCAGTCAGGGGTTAGATGGAGGGTTGAAGCACTATATATTACTTGCCACTGTCCATTAGAAGACCACAGCAGAATTTTAAAAGTACCCAGCAGCTTTAGCATAATTTTACAAAAAAAACCATCATAATATCTACACCATATATGTTATAGTATTTACTACACATTCTTGCCTCCACCAGAGCTAGGGGGTTGTTTTGGTCAAATAAAAGGTACGTTAGGCCCGGTACGGCTAACCCAACGGTCTATCCACTGGGTGGATTTTGCGGTTTGCTTGGCAAGCCTAAACCTGTGCCGCCAGTTTAATCATTAGAGCATGGGCATCACGTTCTAATAGAGCCAGCTTCTACCAAATACACACTCTCATTCTTTTACCCTGTCAAGAAATGCACATTATTGGCTACCGCATAACACCCGCCTCACTTTGAAAAACGCAACCCACTCACGGCTGACCACCGCTATGTTGGCGCTCGGCGTTTGTTGGAGATGTACTTGTTCAGGGGGAATTTGTCGGGCTGCCACTCGCCATTGTAGATACAGAGCACCTTCATGCGTGGGTGATAGTCCAAGTTGGGCAGCAATTTGGGAGTGATCAAAAAATACTGGGCGGTCAAAGTCTCACAGGCCACGTTCACCAATTGACGGTGGACCATGCGCTCATTGCGCGGGTCCATGCCCTGATTGATCTCGTCGACCACCCGAAAGGGCGCGACGGCCAGTTCCTGCAACGCCATAAGGTACAAAATGGTTGACACAGATCGCTCGCCTCCCGACTGTCGTTGGCCAGTCAGCGCCTGAAGGTCGTCGTGCTGACGAAACTTGACCAAAATATCGATGCCCCACTTGTCAAAGTCTTCGTGAGGGCTAAGCCGTACTTCGCCAGCGCAGCCAATCCGCTCAAAAGCGGCCGCAAAATGCTGACTGATGGTGGTCACCATGTCGCTCACCTGGGCACACCACTGCGTTCTGAGCGCGCCCATCGTGGCCTGGATCTGCGTTAGCTGGGTTTGCTGGTCCTGCAGGTTTGCTTTACGTCGATCAATTTCCTGGCACCGGGCCTGGTACTGTTCAATAACCGCTGGGTTCGCCGCCTGCGTCAGTTCGGCCTTGGTCCGCTCGCTAATCAGCGCCGCCTGTAGCTGGTCCAGCGTGTAATCCTGGCCGTACTGCTGCACCTCGACCCAAAACGCGTCATCCACGGACGCCTTGACCGCCTCTGCCTTTTGCAGCAGTGTTGTGACCGTCGCCTTGGTTTCCTTGAGGCGGGCTTCGGCGTCATGGAATGCCTCACTGGCTTCGCGTAGCTCGCGATCGAACGCCTCGAGCTCCCGGTCCACCTGGGCCAGTTGGGTAACCGCTTGCAAATGCGCCAAAAAGGCTTGCGTGTGCTGCAGTTGGGCATCCAGAGATTTTTGCAGGCATTCTTTGGATTGGATCACGCAGCGCCCGCGACGAACTGCCAGACTGTGCAGTTTGGTGCGAATGTCGGTGCAGAGCGCTTCGTCCTGGCGAGGGGCTTGCTTCAGATCATGGAGTCGACTCTTGCTGGATTCCAGCTGGACCTTTTTGCGCTCATAGTCCCGCCGCTGGGATTGAAGCTCCCGCTTTTGCTGCACCAGCTGATCCTTGGTGCGGCGAAGGCTATGATCCTGATCGCGCAGATCGTTTTCCGCTTGCTTCAACTCGCGGACTTGATATTCGTTGGATGAGAGTTGTTGACGCAGGTTCTCAATGTTCCGCTCAAGCTCCGCCTTGCGTTCGACGTTGGACGACTGCCGTAGAAACCGGCTCTGTTTCAGCGGATTGGCTTGGACAAACGGAAGGCGGCGCCCATACCTCGAGCGCTGAATCGTGTATAGCGTGTTGCAGGCAATGTACTGACGCAGCAGTTGGCTGTTATCAACCGTTTCGTTGTCCACATCGCCGCGGCTGATGGGCGTGGCGTGAAGCCGATCGAGTTCGCAGAGTGCAACTAACACGGGAGCGGGGCCATCAACGAAATCCAGCGCGTACTGGGTGAACCCCATGGTTTGCAGTTGGGCCATTGGCACCGGTGGAGGGTAATCGTCGAGAGTCTTGTTGCCAAACATGACCGCGTTGACTTTGAGACGCAAACCGTCGTTGACCTCGCGCGTAAATGTTCGGTAGTCTTCTTCGGTCTGGCACACAAAGGCCTTCATGGAAGAAGCGGGCAGCAGGGTTTCAATGGCTCCGCAGTATGCCGGATTCGACACGTTAATCTCCAAACACACGGGCTCGAAGACCTGTTCCCTGAACTTGTCACGATTGTCCCGCAACCACCGCACCGCCCGATGAGTATCGGGGCTAAAATTGCGCAGAAACTCCAACCGTTGGTTGCGCACATCTTCCAAGTCCCGTAGCTGCTGGTGCATGGCGCCAATCTGAGTTTGGTAATCGTGCGACTGCCGAGCAATCTCCTGCTGTTTGCTCTGAACTTCGGACACTTTCTCGTACAGCTGGGTGGTTTGGCAGGTGATATCGGCAATCTCGGCGTTGATACCCACCGCCGACTCGTTGGGTGGCCCAGCGGCAATGTCCCGTTGCAGGTGATCAATCTCTTGCTTCACCTCGGCCATTTGTCGTTTGTAGGTCGCTTCCCGGTTGCGGATCTCACTCAATCGGCTGCGCAAATTGTCGCATTCCGAGTCCAGTTTCTCCACTTCGGTCATCTTTTTGCCAAAGCGCTGATTGGCTTCCCGACTATGCCGCTGCATCTCGTTCTTGACTCCTTCGGTGTCACGTATCTGGTCCTCAACTGCGCGCTTGCGATCCATATGTGGGTTGGACTGCTCCCGCAGCTGTTTGACCACCCGATGAGCCTGCTTGCGGGCTGCTCGGGCTTCATCGTACTGGTCTTTTGCTACGGCGTATTCCGCCAACGGGATCCGGGTTTCTAGGATCTTAATTTGGCGTAATATACCCTCGCGCTCCTCGTAGCGCTGCACCTCACGCTCCTGCACCGAATTGCGCTTCTCTAAGGTTTCGATGATTTGCCGGGCCTCCTGCGTGGTGGCAGCTAGGTGCTTTTCGTTGTTGCGCAGCTGGATCAGTTGCTCGTGCCAACCTGCCAATTCCACCGCTCCAGCTGCCTTTTGCGTTTCTCGCAGCAGCTCGCTGGGGCTCAACTGGGCAAATTCGCACACCTTGTCCTGCGGCAAAAACTGACACAGGTTATTGACCTGGATGCGAAAGGACTTGACAAGTATCTGAACGTCCTTGAACGTGGCTGCATTGCCGTTAATTTTCCACGAGGACGAGTTGTTGCTACGTTGGATGGAGCGTTTAATGATGGGGTTGCGACTTGAAGGGTGCCCCTGCAGCTCGATCTCGATGGATGCTCGTTCATAACCATGCTTGACAAATTCGGAGATGTCTTTGGCGCGACCCAAAAGGGACGTGGCGCCGCCGAGTCCCAGGGCAATGGCGCATACAATGGTGCTTTTTCCGGTACCATTGGGGCCAATGATCATATTGAGGTGTGGGCCAGGGCAAAACTGGCAGGCATCGTAGGTCACAAAATGACGAAGCGCCACGCGCACAATGGCCCCAGGTGCAAAGGTATTTTTTCGCCTAGGGATACATGCCAATATAATCGATACCATCGTAAGGCAGGGTTAGCTCTTGGCAATCACCATAGGCCTTGCTCAAACCGTGTCACCGTACTATGTTCATCCACAGGGAGACTCATACTTACCGCGAGGGTGCAGGTTGCCTCGACACCATGGCGTCCAACGGGGTGGCTGCGTGGCCATTGGCGCGGGTGGGTGTCGAAGGCTCCACTTTGGCAGTGGCGACTCGTTTACGAGGTCGATGGTCTGAGTCGGGCGGTGATCGCTTGAGGTGCAAGTCATTGGAGGCGGTAGCGGGTGCCATGGTCCCAACCGCCAAGCAATAGCGTGGAGCGGGCGTGACCAGAGCCCGATAAAATGCCACTAAATCGAAGGCAGGCTCAATCCACCTGGTACTGCGGCGCCAGCTGACGTAGGGCAACACAAAGCCAGGGTGCGGTATGGCTCGTAAAGGAGAGGGAGGGGGGGATAGACACAGCTGGAGTTAGCAGAAAGGCAGCTAGCAACGCATCGGCCCGTCCAACCGCTGCTGACAACAACAACATAAAATTTTGCCAATAAACAAATCGCATTGGTCCCATTGCCAGCGGTCAGGACGAAAGTCCACACTTTGGTGGTGTTAGCACAGAGTTTATCCAAAAGATGGGTGTTTTTGTCCTGGTAAATATCGAGTTCCCATGGCCTCTCACCTGCGGCGCAGTAGCGCCTAAGCGGCTTGGCTTGCAAGTTAGGACTCAGCTCATGCCACAACCAAGTGTGACCCGACTTGCGGTGATGCATTGAATTCACCAGTCAAGGTGTTGCTTTTTTTTTCAAAAACTAAGAGTTGTGGTGGTTGTCCTTGGTTCGCTGCACTATCACGACGTGTGGCAAGCGACCAGCACTCACCGTTCTTTTTGCGCTGTTGGGTCAAATCAAGTCCCGCACCCACTGCTCACACGCTGCTGCCAACGTGTGAGCACCATAGAATTCGCCATTTTATATCACAATGGGACGCAAGCAGAGGGTTGTGTGGTCGCTTGGACGCCGGCAAGATAGCATGGGCTCGGCTCACTCGCACGACGATACCATCGATGCATTAAAGGCGGAGCTGCACATGTACGAAGAAGAAGAGGATGTAGTGGCAGCCGTGCATTTGTGCCCTCAAATTGCCCAGTACTACTACGACCGCTGGCGCACCGCGCTGGTAGCTTCGCTGCCTGGAGGCAGCATACGCGTGGTTAGCCAACCCTCTGAAAGCGCGGCAGATGCGCCCTCAGCGGCCTGGCTGGCTATTTATGCCCAGGTCATGGATCCCGCACTTGATAGCACCCCCACATGGCTGCACAACTTGCCTCGAGCCGGCGACAACGACATGAAATCCCACCGAAAATTGGCTCAGCTATCGGTACGCTACTGGAAGAAAACAATGGAGTTGCTCCGCGAGTTGCATGGCTCTGATGCCTGCTGCCCAGTGCAAGAGCTTCACCAGGCACTGATCCACTTACTCGAGCTGGCGGGATGGTTAGACGACCAGGTTGCTGTAAACCTCTATAATACTCGTTATGAATCCCTCATCCGTCGGCAGAAGGTGCAGTTTGATCCTGCGTGGCTTGTGGCCTATTATCAAACAGTGGGGCACGTCCATTTGATCCGCTACCTGTTGTCTACCCAACATGTGGCTGATGTGACGCAGGCGGCGCATAGTTACCAAAAGGCCCTCGATCATACAGCAGCTGCTGCTTCACCATCCGCGACTGCCGAAACAAAGGTGTACTTGGCAGGAACGGCCTATTACCAGCTTGACTACTCGCTGACCATGACGCATCTGGTTGAAACCTTGGCTGATGATTCCTTGGGGTCGCCCTATGTGCATCAACTGCACCGGTATTGGGGCAGTCGTGCGCTAATGCAGGCTGGAAACTACCCCCTGGCTTTGGAGTGGCTGGATGAGGAGCAACGTGAAATCATTCGGCATGCGCTGCCGGGCGGCGCCCACTGTTTATCATTGCAAGCCACCCTTTGTGTGGAACTCCGCTTGCTGGACAAGGCACGGTTGGTCTACTCGCCCACTGCCACACAGGGCATCCTGTCACCCGATACGGCCACCGAGCGCCAGACGGCCATGACATCTCTACTCGACGAAGACGACCAACTGCAAGCAGCCCTAAATATCTCGGGGCACTTATCCTCACACCAAACCCAGGCCCTGATCGATCAATGTGTGGCCCTCCTTTTGCGATACCAGGCTGAAGGCATGCACCTTGTGGTCGTGAGCCGATGTGAGCAGTGGTTAACCAGCGAACCATTGATGGCCCAGACCCAGCTTAGACCATGGACCCAGTTGGCGACGCCTTGTGCCCAGGCCCTGTGGCGCCTTAAGGCCCCACCCTCACGCGTCATTGGCCTCGCCCAGATGTTTGGGTTTCTGCTGGAACGGTTGGGCACGCAGCTGTCGCCACTGGAAGTCACCAGCTATCGGTCGCAACTTCTAGATACCTTTGCCCATAAGTTTGGGCAGCAGCCGTACGAAACCCACCTGTCAAGGACCATGCTGGAGCGAACGCTGACATTACCCCATCAGCCCTTGGTATCCACCGTCCCAACTGGCCCAGTGGAGGTAGTAGTAGAGGTGAAACACCCCGATGCGCTGCATCACGTCTCCAATGATCCCAGCCGCCAGAGCCTGGCTCTAACCATCGATCCCCGCCGCCCCACTGCCATCCAAGAGCTTCGCACTCAGATTGGCCACTGGTGTGCTGAGCGCTATGGCCAATCTGTACAAATCGGAGAATTAATTGGCCATCAGTTGGTGGTTGCAAGTCCTGATGGCCTATGTTACGCTCTGGAGGCCAACAAAGGACCTGAATCACTGCAGTTGCAAACCACGGTTGTCGAATGGCAATGGCTGCCATGGCATCAAGCCTATGCCCAGTGCATGGCCCAGCAACACCACCCTGTTTCACCGCGGATTCACGAACTTTTAAATTCTTCGGGGCATTTGGAGTCACCCACTGCGCTGACTTTGGACACGGTACTGTTTGGTGAACCCCAGGCCTTACCCTGGGTTCACACTCTGCTTCACTGTTTGCCTTATCGGATCACAGAACTCCGATTGGCCCGCAACAACCTAACCGATACCGACTTGGCAGCCCTCGTTGACGGCTTTGGCGTCCAGCAGTTGAAATTATTAGACCTGAGCGTTAACCAGCTCACCCACCATACCATCCAGCGGTTAGCCAAAACGCTGCAACACTCGCAAAAGGATGTATCCCTGGTGGCCCTGAACCTAAGTCACAACCCGCTGGGAAACCAGGTCTGGCCATGGTTAATCACGCTTGCTCAGCACACCCCTTTTCTGGCCTCGGTCACCCTAACTGCGTGTCACTTGACCATGGTCGTTGCCACCCCACTGCCCGACCTGCCCTTACCCCATAATGAACCCCAGAGCCGACCCTCGCTTGGCATCGAGTTTAGTGGGAATGGGCTCAGTGACCAAGCTTCCAATGGCTCAGACAGGATTGTCCCAATGGCCTCGCTGTTTCCCACCCAGCTGATCTGGCAGTCCTTTTCCGACGCTCACTTCACCTCCCAGGCTCTGGAAGGTTTTGGGAACCTGACACGGTAAGTGACCAAAGCACCCTAGTAACCGGGGTGGACCGCCCAGGCTCAATTTTCACACCAATCGACGAAAGCTCAATGGTGGCTGACGGCTATTTAGTGCTCTTGATTGGAGTGGTTTTGATGAGCTGGTCATAATATTTGCATTCGCTTCAATTATCTTGCTGTATTATGCTCTAATATTGGAATGCTTGGGAGAATATCGTTTAATAGTCTCCAGCATCTTTTGCTGGCTTCGTGCCCCGTCACTCAAGACCATAGTTCTAAATTTCAAGCCCTTTGCCGGGCGCTTCATACCTGTAATCAGCTGGAATGCTTAGGCCTCCAGCACTGGGGCCTGACTGCCCGGGGTAAGTGTGTTCTGGTTCCCGATCTAAAGTGTACTATCTAATCTGTGAATAATTAGCATCACTCAATAACATCTAGAACGTGGTTACAAACATTTTACCCTGGCATGAACTTTGCCAACCGCTGTTAATTTAACTGCTTATTTTTAGCGACAATGGTGTATTTTCCGCGCTCTTTTTTATCCTAGATATCCCATGGCTGCAACAGCTGGTCTATACTTTGCCAAAGTGCCACAGCTTGGATATTGCGCACAATTCCCAGTTGGGCCCACGCGGGGCGCTGGCGCTTGCCACGGCGTTTGATCAAGCCCAGTTTTCCCGCCTGTCCCGCCTCACACTGGACAACTGCGGGTTAGAAGCGCAAGGTAACCCACTACCATCAGTTCAATGGTTTGCACTGATTATTTCTGCATTGTTGAACGCAGATCTGGTCTACAAGCTGCGACTGCTGTCCTAGTCAAGGTGCTTGAATTGAGCCTGTCTCTGCTACTGCCAAGCTCTTGGGGAACTAATCGGTGGCTCTTTTTGCATCAACTGGCTTGGACGGTTCTTGATGACGCTTGGTTGGCTGGGTGGGTGGTATGATTAGGTGTCCTAGCGCTTTTAGCTTGTACCAACGCGCGCGGGTGTGTGCTTTCCGTACGCCATAATCTGCAGGGCAGCATAACAGCTGATGTCAGTCAACAGTTGATGTCGACGGCTCAACAGTGGTTTGCTCAGGGCGGAACTGCTATTTACCTGTAAAGCCACTGACTTTGGAATAAATTCCAGGTCCCATGGGACCATCTACTAGCCTCGCTGACTGGGCTGGGTACGATCATAAATGTAAACTGGGATTTTTGCCCACCTTGTTCTGAACGCAGCTGGTACAAGCAATGCAGCATGCCATCGATATTGCGGTGCTGGTTGCTGTTTGACGCTATTGTTTGCTTTCTATTCATGCTCATATAGGCCAGGATGAGTGGAGCATCGGGGGCAGCTGCCCCGCTCGACGGTGGCCAGGCGGAGACACTGCTGTTGAATCATTCTGCTGGGCCGCAGGCCCAAGTGGACCAGTGGAAAGCGCAGTTTTCGGTCCCCGAATTAAGGCGCTTACTTCGCACTATCAAAGCGCGCGTCGCACAAAAGAGCACCAACCTGCGTGACCTTGTTGGGGCTGAGTACCGCCAGGTCATCGCTGCCGCTGACTCCATCGTCCACATTAATAACAACGCTTGTCACATGGCCTCGCACTTTGAGAGTATGCGGGATTTGCTGACCAAGCAAAAACCCTGTCTGCCAGTGGCGCAATCCCCACTTACGCCGCTACCAGACCTTCGTTCATCAGTGGTTGGAGGAACCACTGAACCGACGCCAAACAACCTGGCAGCCGTGGCAGCTCAAATCAAGCTCCTGGTCGATATTCCCGAACTGATATGGAAGGCGTTGGATTGCAATCAAGTGCTCTCGGCGGCCATCTTGTACCTATTGGCCGACAAAACGTACCGCTCCCTTGAAGCACTAGCAATAAGCAGAGATGTATCGACCGATGCTTCTACCGTATTCGCCCAGTTTCCGCTCGCCGAGCGGCAGTGGGATTTGATTGCGCATTTCCGCGCCCGTATTTTGGTGCGTTGCGACGAGCTCCTTTCCAGTGTCAATGATTTGCCGCTGCCATCAACTCCAATGCAATCAGCCCTTTTGGTAGGTACTGGTCTTCCGGCTCAGGCTCTTAGAGCATTGTGTGCTATTGCCCTGTTGCAGAACCAGTCCCTGGACCAATTGCTTGATCATTTTCTTGCCTGCCGCTTAACCGCACTCGATACGATGTACCATGGTGCCCTGACGGTTGCTGCTGACAACACAGTGCCCATGCTCAATACCATACAGTCGTCTGGGTCGCCACTCTTGTTCACCATCACCGACAGAGTCACTATCCACCCAATGGCGCATGCGGTGTTGAAGGTGTTAATAGACACCCTGCTGCTTTTTTCACCCGATCCCCACATCCAAAAACTATGGTCATCGGATGCAGCCAACAGCCCAGAAATTACTCAGCCCCCGTCACTGTCTCGCAACCATCGCACGGGACTGTTCGGAAGGGACAGAGCCAACACCGTAGGGTTAGCACAATCCCCACCGACCCGACTCACTGCTGCTATTAACCGACCCCACTGCGTGGTGGCCCTGATGCTACACTGCCTATCGACGGTGGACAAGCAGCCTTCTTTCCTGCGTGTGCGTAGCGGGTCGATGAGCCCAGCACTGCCCAAGGGCAACGGTTGCGAAGAGTCCAACTTGGCTTGGCTCATTCGTCACTGGGGCGCCAGCCTTTTCCCAAATTTGCCGGATGTGACGAGTGTGGCCACCCTGCCGCTACTCGCGGTCATCCAACGTAGCCTATCTGCACCCACCACCAAAAGTTCCCGACCTTCCATCGCATCACAGCATCCCGTCAGCCGCCAACCATCACTGGGCGCATCCGCATCGCGCGCCCTGGGAGGTGAAAACTGGAGTACAATTCTGGCCCGGGATAGCTACCTGCCCATGGAACTGCGCCTGTTTCAACCTCACTGGCGGTCCTCTAATTCCTTTGCCGCTAATCGCATGGACCCCTTGACCTCCACCACACCCTCTACACTGCTTTCGGTCAAGGAGCGCTTGCAACAATGGCTAGCGCAGTTGGTTGACCAGAGTTTGGTGCCGCACACCAAAGCATGGCTTCAGCACCAAGCAACTGGCCAGCTGGTAACCTTGCTTGCGACACCATTCTGGGATCGTGCTGCTTTGCCCGACGATCCCAAACAGGTTCAGCCAGATTTGCAAACCAGTTGCGTGCAGATCTTAGACAGCTATCTGCAAACCCATCAAAACGTGGCTTTTCCACAGTCATCAGCGGTTGCGCTGTCCGACGCCCTGTGGGCCATGCTGTCAATCTCCGTTTTGCCCCTGGTTGACCAAGTGATAACCGCTGCTGTGGTGGACAGCACTTGTAAGTTGTTGATAGCCGTTGCCAATTCGGCACCCTCCACCGAGCCGTGGCCGCCGGTGGTTTCCCCAAATTTGACGCCGGCCCGGGAAGGTATACTGTTTAATTGTGCACCCATACCATCGCTTGAGCGCAATGAGAAGCGGCGTTCATCGGGAGCGCTAAGCAACCATGACTCCAAGGTAGCATGGTCACTGGTTACTCTGCGCCATGGTTTGTATAACCGGCTTTGCCCCGTTGACTATCTAGACCGCAACGAACTGGAGGCCCATAACCGACAATTCATCACCTTGATCCAAGCCGCCGGACAGTGGTTAAAGCGCCATCGCCGTATTCAGCGGCAGATTCAAGGTCTACTATCGCTGGATACCGTTCTTTCGGTATCTACTTTGCCTGATCAACTGCTAACCGCGTATGCTGGCGCCATTCAGCAAACGAAGCTTTTACCTGCCTCAGAAGCGCCAACAGTCACTGACCTGGATGCCAAGATGCAAGCCATCATTTCCAACGCAAACGCATTGGTAATGCCGACCCCATCCACCAACCCATTGGTCCTCCCACCGATCCCAGCGAACATTCAGGATGCGCTGGTGGCGTTGGAACGCCTGGTCAATCTACAGCGCCTGGATTCTGCCACATTACAAGCCTGTCTATTGTCCAAACCACTACGAACCTCCCATCGCCATCACATGGCGTTGTTTTTACAAAACTCTGAGCACCTCCGTGCGCAATACGCTGGTGCGGTGGCACCTGTTGCCTCCTGGGTTGCTGGCTGGTTTCTGCACCGTTGGCGAAGCGCTGCAGACCACGCCTATCAACGACCAGTCGATGGTGCTGAGAATGCAGTTACCACTATAACCAAGGACCCGGCGCCATCCCCATTCGTCACCCAAGTGGTGGTGCGCTGGTACGAGTTGATGGCTCATCTTGGTGCAAAAGGGTGGTTGCTTCCACTTGGAACCCATGCCATCGCTCAGACCACCCAATTAGCGCTGTTTCTAGGTATTCAAGGTCTTATTTGCGTTAAACCTGGATCACCAAAGGCTGAACCCATGACAACGTCCGCACTGAACGAATTAGTGGACCCTTCTTTGACATCGCCAACTCGATTGCTACCTGACCAGCTTGGCACATGGTTGGCTCAGGCACCGTGGGCATTGACAGGGCTGACTTTCGAAACGGTGCGCTGGCGCCAACTGCTAATCGACTTCAATTTCGTGAAATATTGCTTGGAGCAGTCCGGACTAGGTGGCTCATCCCTCATCAACATTCGACCTGAGGTGGACAACTCACCTTCTCAGGCCATCGTGGCATTGGGTAGTACCTGCGCCCAGCAGCTCTGGGCCCGTGTTCGTGATGACAATGCGTTGGCTACCTCAGCTTCTGTGTCGGATACGCTGGACCAAAGTCGAGTCGACCAAATTTGCACCACCACATTTAACCAGCTACGGCATTTACTCGTCGCCATTCACCCACACTAAATACTTGAATTGTCGCTATTGATGGGACTTGGCCAAGAACGCAATAAACTGATTGCCATATAGCCTGTATTGGCGTGCATACCTGCGACTACTGGTGATAGCAACTAGAGTACGCACGCACCACCGCCCATGACCATACTAAACTGCTGCCTTCACAAAGTATTCATCCAGCACAGCCAACAAAAAGTGACTATTTTTTTTGAAACCCTTTAGCTGGCGTGGGCACTCTGATGGCACCATGGGTAAATCGCAAGCCTTGCGTAATTAGAGCATATTTTTTAGTTTTGACTGTGTGGTAGCGATGTTTGGTCTGTCAAGCCAAGCAAAACGCTCGTTTGGACACTGAGGCGTAATTTCCATGTTTGGATTAGGCAAGAGATGCATCATATCAAGCCAATGAACCCTTGATACTGGTAGCAGTTAAAGTGCTAATACACCAGCAACTGCTACAGAGTATAATTTTTATTGCGGGCCTTCATTTTTATGCTCGATCAGGTGCGTAACCCTGGCCAACTTTGCGGCTTGGTCTGCAAACTTTCACCACTCTCGCCCTCCTCATTGCAAGGTATAATTCCGCGATCATTTTGCCTGGATATCACTTTTCAAGTCCCATTAAGCTATAGAGTGATAGTGGCCAAGGGGTTAAGTTCGCTCACTTTTCTTCCCCACTCTAATACCCCACCACTCTATGGCCACGAGCGACCTTTGCCCAGTTTTAACCTTATCTCTGTGGGAATGCGAGCTGGGTGGCCACTTGGTAGGTGCTCAACAGAAATCTACACAATGGATCAAATCACATACTAAATGCCAAGCAGCGACTCACGGTGCAAATATATATTCATGACAAAATTTACGGAACTTCGCCACGAAGGGACATGGGCTCCAAGTGGCAGGGCGTGCAGCGATAACACTGCCCAGGCGCATCAACGGACTCAACCCATCTAATACTAATATTACGATTGGCACGCCAGTTGAGCCAAGGTGCTGATAGGTGGCCAACACTCACCCGAGGGAAGTAGGTTGGCATTGCGACTATCTCCGTCACAGTGTTGGTCAATATAACCTCTACCAAGTATGGCAGGTGCTCACAACGATCTGACCATGCTGTTTGGCTGTGAAAGACCATGGCACACCTTAACGCCGTGCCGTAACATGGGCCAAACTACTATTTGTTGGGCAGAGGTATGAAGTTGTGTCGGTATATGGTCCACCTGCCTGTCTTGAACCATCCACACCCATTCAACTGGGAACTTGGATTGCAGGCTACGTTGGTCCTTGGTCGAGCTCTAATTTCCTTACTTTACGCTTCTGGTGACAGTCACTAACTTTGGCGAGCCGGCAAGGTGAACATGAATTTTACACCCTGCTGCACCGTTGGTGACTCCATTGTTCCCAGTTCTGCTCAGTTTTTTTTTCCTTTGCTTTTGTGGAACGATGGCCAGGTGCTTTGGCTTGGCTCTCGTCTTCTCACCCCAAATATTGATTTTACCAGGGTTAAGAGGCTCCCCCCTGGACTCGCGCTTGGAACGCAACGCCCGGCAAATTAGCGTCTAGCCAATGCCGAGAACATGAAATTCACCGCAGCGTGTGGACGCAGTGGCTTGATTGGACACACCCTGCTGTGCTGGCCTTTTCTTTGCGTTGATTTTTTTCTCATTCAGCAAGCCTTTCACCCAGGACTTTTTCAGACTTCTGTTCTCGAATACCGGATACATGTGTGTGCGTGTGAGCTGGCACTTTGGATACAGTCTGATGCTGTGAGACACGACACCTGTCTGCTCATGCACCCACCAATGACGATGAGTCTGCCAGGGACTTGCACGCCGATAGTCACCACTTTTAGTGCAGCTGCTCACATCATGGCTGGGATTGCTCTCCCACTTTCCGCTCTGTCTAAATTTGGCCTTCAGCCCTTTCTCTGTGCCCTTTTTTCTTGCGCTTTTCTCTGTCTTTCTCTTTTTTAAAAAAAGCCCACCCGACCACACCAACGCAAAAGCATCACAATGATGGCCAGGGGCACGGCTGGGCGGCAGCCTTGGAGAGTTCTCACCATGATCTTTGGTGTCCGCTCTGTTACCTGCATGGTCCCCATTGCCCATACACTCTAGTCTAGCCGCACAGTTATCGAAAAAAGGAATCACGGCAGTCAAAAACTCTGCCTACCCCTCCCCTAGAAAAAAATTACCAGCTAACAACGACAACCACCCAGGTTGTAAACAGTCATTGGTGGCTGCTCTGCACCGTGACCAAGATGCCACTGAGCTCAGTCGAGTTGAGGCTGGGAGCTGATGGGGAGTGATTGACAGCAGCCCCACCCATCGACTGAAAGCGGATAGCTATATAAACATCATTTGCCCCCTCAGGCAGCCAGGCCTTGTAGACGCCACAGCCACTTGGTTTAGGTAGGCTCACTCGCAAGTTACTTGTGTTTACCAAAAGATATTGCTCCCCTCAAGCCCTTGCACGCTCGTGTCGCTACTGCAGTCTTTATTGCATGCATCTATTCACTCATTGGTCTGCGCTCTACTGACAGCCCTTTGCCTTTTTTTTTCAATGTATCTTGATTGATCCACCCCTTTACTTTTCAACCAACATAGATACCCTAACCTGATTGCTTTATTTTGCCATCGCCACTCTCTTTTCTGGAAACCTTTAATTTGGTTCGTCGTCTTATTTAAGCAGATTGGTTGCCTGGTACGAGTATTGGTAGGATTTCCACAACTGTTGCTTGCTAGTGTCCTGCCAACCTTTAATTCCATTTACTAGGCTATAATAGCTGCACCAATTAATCGCTACATCCACCATGCTCAATAACCTCCCCGCCCTGCGTGTGACGCCAACGACAGGCAGTACCGATGGCCAACATCCCCCTATCAATGTCGTAATTATTGGCGGCTCGACGGCCGGAATTAAAACCGCCCAGAGCCTGGTCAAGGCCTACACGTCGCAGCAGGTGCGCGTTACTGTCATCGACAAGCTTGACCACCACTACCATCGCATCGGAGCAGCGCGCGCCCTCGTAGACAGCGAGTTTGCCCAACAGCTATGGATTCCTTTTACCAATTTGTTTCACTGCGCGCTGTTGGACAGCACAGGCGGGCACACCCACCAGTTCGTACAAGGCTGCGTAACGCGCGTGGAAGAGGGCGCAGTATACCTGGAGGAGCAAGACCGCATTATTCCCTACGACTACCTGGTGGTGGCCACTGGGTCCACACTAGCGCCATCGGTCACGCCGGAACCGCCGAACAAGGTCGACTATTTACTAAATTTGGGCTACAGCCGAAAGGGTATCGCCCATGCGCAACACATTCTCATCATTGGTGGCGGCCCCGTGGGCGTCGAGGCAGCTGGTGAGATCAAACATGCCTTTCCCGACAAGGAAGTCACCATGGTGCACCGCACCACGGAACTCTTGGGGTCGCCGTTGCCACTCAGGTTTCGCCAGCAGGTCACCCAGCGCATTCTGGATTTGGGTGTAGAAGTAATCTTGGAGGACTCGATTGACTTGATGGACGAATCCAACCTGCTTTCCGCTTACAACTTACACCAGATGATTCCCAACCAGACGCTCCGCACGTTTCGGGGCAAAACAATCAGGACCGACTGGGTCCTGCAAACCGATGGCGCTCGTATCAACACCGATTTTCTGTGCACCCTGCAAACCGATGGGCTGAATAGCCTGGTGGGACCCAACCAGCGGGTACGCGTTTTACCCACACTGCAGGTCAAAGACCCCAAGTACCCCAATATCTACGCGGTGGGCGATGTCAACGATCTCAAGTGCATCAAGACCGCCACCAACGCCCTGCTGCAAACCGACATCCTGCTGCGCAACCTTAAGACCTGCATTCGGGCCAAGATGGATGAGCGCCAGGGCAAGGCTCCCAAACGCCAGGTCAAGCTGGCATCGTTCCGGGACAAGAACGACACCATGTACCTTGCCCTGGGCCCGCAAAAGGGGATCTGCTTGCTTCCCATGGGCTTTATTGCGGGCGATTGGGCAGCGCGGTTCTTGAAAAGCCGAGATTTGGCACTCACGGGAAAATGGCGACAGATGGGCCTGGAAATGCCCCATGCACCCTCATCACCTTCTAGTTCTATGACCTGATGTACTGTGCCCTTTGAGCACGCTGCTGATGTTTCACGGTTCCTGCTTCCACTGATGACAATATTACGCCAATTTTCATGTAATGCACCCAATCCTTCCTACTTTGTACTGTGTGGTGGTGGTAGTTATGGCGTCTCTATCCACTTTATCATGCCTTGACTAACGACATGTTTGTTGTTGCCGGTGAACGGATCCCACTATAAACTAGCAGATAAATAGCAACGGTTCTGACCTTGCCGATCCTGCGACAACCTGCAGCCTACTTTGCGGAACTTTTTCATTAAGCCAAGGCGGCCGGTTGGGTGGAAGTGGGACACGTATCTTAACCACCCCCAGTTTCCTAATAGCTGCTGTTGCTCAACGCCCCGAGCAAAATGGCCTGAAATTGGGCACTATTGGCGAGGAAATCAAGAAGCAAGTGCCAATTGTTGTGGGGAGAGGGCTTTCCCGGCACGTCCTGGGGCCAATCAACACAAAGTGATTGGAGCAGGGGGGCATTGTGCGCCCATACACTCGGGCTTGGGTGACCCTTTCCCAATGCGGTATAAACGGGTTAAGCTGACTTTCCCTTGTGAACAGTGGCAGTTGTCGGGTTTTATCTAAAAAAGAAACCAGCTATCGTGGCCGCGCCTTAAACGGGGAAGTGATCGCAACCCAACTGTGTGCCTCGTGGCGTGCGTTGTGATTGTGTTGTATTGTGAGGGACACCACTGCCATACACACTGCTCGAAATATTAGCCAATGGCCGAGGTTAAACAGTGACAGGGTGATCGTTGGGAAAACTTAAAGACATAGCCAACATTGCTGGAGCTCGGCAACCCTCACAGCGTAGCCTGGCAGGTTGGAACCAGTGGTCAAGAGGTTACCAGCCTGCAGTTGGCGGGAATCGGGTGGTCGATCGCTGCTTTTGCTGCACTGTTGCTTGGCGCGGTCAGGCGTGATGCGCTAAATCTCTGGCTACCATCACAGAGTCTCTCTGGCACCCTTTTAGCCCAATCAACCTCTCTAGCCTATTTTCTCGATTGTGCAAGTTCTGCCGGCTGCTGCCTCTCAAAATCTATTGGTATTTTGTGGGCTTGCCTGCGATCAAGCGTGCAAGAAAAAAATACGGACTCGGCTGTGCTCAGAGCGACTTTAGCGCCCGCTCTAGTGCTTTGGTATTATTCACCAACCGAACCATGGCATGCACACCCAGCGATCCTATGGTATGAGCGCTGGCGAGTGGCACTGGTTTGTTCCAACAGGGGACAATAAAAGCAAAACAGTTTGCTCATCTAGTAACCCTGCCCAGTTGATTTGCCCTACTTTTGGCCTCACTGCTTGTTTAGTTGCTGCATTTTTTGTCCGGGCGGACAGGCCTGAGAATAGAAAAAAAGCTCGAGCGCAAGGCCATCGGTTGGACATGGCTAGAAACAGAGATAGCAAAACTAGGGTGCGCCCCCACCTTCCCATAACGGCTAAATATTAACGTTTAGCCGATTCCGAAGCTCTGCGCTCTGTTTCCATCAGTAGGCTTGCCATGGACCGTCTTGAACCCCCTCCCATCAACAGCGCGCCATTATGAAATTGGCGTAGTCCCTTGGCTTTCCTTTCTCCCCTCTTGCACCACGCCATCCACTTGTACCCAACGACACCAAGCAAGTTACAGCTGTTTGGCGATGGTTGGAGGGGTTGTTGCTGGCCAACTGGAATTATCAATGGTGTAGCTATCAGGCCATGGGTGCAGTCCCGAGTGCTATTATTGGCAGCTGCACGACCTGCATACTAGTTAAAAATACGCGGCTTCCAAATAGCCCATCCACACTCCGCCGCTAAATGCCACTTCGCCCAATATGGAGTAGCGTCGCTTCATTTTTCCCTATCCAGAAGCCCAATTGAATCAAGTATGTGAATTTTGGTGGGGAGCCAAAGGATTAAATGGGTCCAACCACCCATGGTCAGTGCTCCGCTGCCAGTGGTATTCCTTATTTACTCGTTTCAGACACCCGTCCGCTTGGAACGACTTGTGCTACAACCGTTTCCATGAAACATCAGTCGACCTGTCCAGTGTGGACACAAAAAAACTTGATGTGTTCCAAGTCAGGCGCTTAAAAGCTCAAAAAAATAGGGTGATCATGGTCGCTGTGCTATCGGCGTTGGATCACACACACCCTTTTTTTTCCAAAGCACCACGACAACGTGGACTGGAGGATGGGGTTATCGTACTAATGTTTTCAGACCCACCTGCTCTGCCTGAAATCTGGCGATCTTCTCACTGTGATGGGGAGGCTCAATTCACCTCGTAGACTGTCAGCAGCTTTGTTACCGCACAGGTCTGGGTTGGAAAAACCCAGGCGGAAAAGCCAGGGGCGCTGGTCCATCGGCAGCCATCACCTTGTTGTACAATTTGTCAGTAAACCGAGAGAGGGAAGGTGAATACGTATGTGAGACGTGATTCCCACCATTGCCCCGTAGTCCAGTTGCTTGACCAGCATTTGCCATTGGCTCTGATTTTATTTCTCTTTCACCGTGTGTAGCGACACTCAGCGATCAACCACCCGTTGGCAGCAATAGCCCTACATTTGCATTCCTGTAGAGATAGCACCCTCTAGTCTCTTTTTTTTCAGACTCAGTCTGATTGCGCGCTTGCCAGCTGCAGGAATTTCCAAAGTAGTCCTATAAAAGACCCCCACGGCTTTCAAGAGCCCAGGCTTCGTTTGTTTTTTGTGCATGTGTTTTCTTTTAAACGCATGAAACCCTTGTCCACAAATTGTCATATTTAAGTTTATTCCGCTATACTGCCGTCGTAGTATTGTGATACGCTTATACGACCGCCATGTCGCAGACACCCAGCACCAAGGTGTACAACGTTTTGGTCATTGGAGGGTCCAAAGGTGGCATCAACACAGCCCGGGAGCTGGAGCGTTTGGGCGCCCATCTCCCCATTCGCATCACGTTACTCGAAAAGCGCGAGGCCTACTTTCATACCGTTGGGTCCCTCCGCGCTATCGTGCAAAAGGACATTGCCAAAAAGCTATGGATCCCGTACAGCAACCTGTTTCGCAACAACAGCCGTTACGGCCATACGGTGGTGCAGGGCGTGCTGACTCGGGTGTTTCCGTTCCATATTGAGTACGCCAACACAGAATCGCCCGTCAATTTTTTACCGTTTGACTATTTGATCATTGCCACGGGATCCATCTACCCGGAACCAGCCAAGATGACGTCCTTTACGGCCAAGCAGGGCATCGAAACTTCGCTGCGGTATTACCGGTGCATCCGAGAAGCGGCGCGAGTCCTGATTATTGGTGGGGGTCCAGTGGGCGTGGAGCTGGCAGGCGAGATCGCCACTGAATACCCTGAAAAGCGAGTGATTCTGGTGCACAACCAAAGCAAATTGTTTCTGGACGAGTACAAGGACTCGTTCCGCGACCGAGCGCGCGAACAGTTGGAATCCCTCGGCGTGCAGGTGATTTTGAATGAGAAAGTGATTATTCCCGAGGAAAAAGGGCTGGACCCCGGTGGCCAGACACGCATCCTGCGCACTGCCAGTGGACGCGCCATCGAATCCGATCTCCAGTTTCTGTGTACCGGAATCACGTTCGACACGCGGTTCATGCAGTCACTATCTGATAACATGGCCGGGCTGGTGGACCCGACCACACACCAAATCCGAGTGCGCCCGACACTGCAAGTGCGAGATCCGCGGTTCCCGCACATCTTTGCCGTGGGCGATTGTAACGACTCCCCGTGTTTCAAATTGGCCATCCACGCTATTGCTCAAGGAAAGATGACCGCGCGCAACCTGCGCCATCTTATCGAGCACGACATCTCTCACCAGCGGCGTGATCTGGGTCGCATGGCCCCACTTAAGCTGGAGGAATACCGTGACCGCCAAAACCTGATGACTGTGTCCATTGGCCGTCACCGCGGCGTCACACAGTCTCGCTTTGGGCTGGTGCTGGGCAACTGGTACTCGAAAATGTTCAAAGCATCCAAATCGGCGCTGGTCGACGCTCGCTGGCGGGATTTGCACGCTGACCGTGAAAATGCCTCTTGGTTGAACGATGAGGTTGTATAAGTATTAGTTTGATGATGGCATGTTGCTACTGGTATACTTTGACGGTTCACATGGCCATACCAGCAGCTGAGTTACTATGGTGTCATGATCGCGCCTTTTTATTCGTATGCAAAGCGTGGTTTGCTTGTCTGGGTGCGGCTCTGCTGGCTTATTTTGAATTAATGGATCTTATGATTTTTAGAGAGTGTGTGTGTGTGCGGGTGTTGAAATGCGCCAACATGCTGATGAAGTTGGCTGTTTATTTTATTACTTTACGTTTGACGATGCAAACGAGGCTACCTATGCATCACTTCATTAAACATTGCATGGCCATTCTTGAACGGCTCATATTAAAGAAAATCCCTTTTTTTTGAAAGTTTTCATCACCAAGTGGAAATATCGCCTATTGATAACCCAGGATATCGCTAAAGCCCTCTGGAGGGTGTCCATACTATCGGCGCGACTTTGTTTAGTTCTAACTCCGGCCACGCCACAAGGTGTCCTGAAGCAAGCTCCTCCTTGGTTGGGGTTCTCCAACGTTGAAGGTTCTGGGATCGCTTTAACTTACTGACTACGGCATTGTAGCCTGGCAATGCCACGGCCGCAAAGTAACTAAGGAGAGCCGCAGAATAGGCGCTATGAAGATCGTATATGGTCAGGTAAAAATCTTGGGACCGGCTACTAATTTCGTCCAGCCAACTCTGGTCGACCTGCACACCATCCCATGAATAATAGAGCATGGACTGTTTAAGCCTACCATCATCATAGTAGTAAACGACCAACGCGTTTGCAGCGTCAGTTAAGGGTAGCATCTCGGCGACGATTTCATTGACAGTTTTAGATGGGACAATGGACGACTCGGGATTCCTCTCGGTTGTGGCGAAATACTCGTTAATATCTCGTTGCAATTGCATGGCAGCTGTCAATACCGCCTGGCGTTCGTTGGGCTCCATCGCAGCCAAGCGCGGTAAGCACTTTTCCAAGTTTTCTACGGCCTGGGCATCACTAGGATTAGTCATTAGTTGAGGATTTTCAACATAGGCGTAAAGCACATGCGTACAATCGGGTATCAGATCCCGCTGCTCAAAGAGTGTAGTGTATGGCACGCCATAGAGCGGATCTATCGGTATGTTATCGGCCGCCATAACAAAGTGCCCAAGAAGGCACAGTGCTGCATAGACATAGCCCCTATAGCGTTTGAGCAACATCGTGGTATTTGGCTGAAGCGCCGATTCCAGCTTATAAAAACGCAAAAAATAATGATCGGAAGGAGAACGATATAAAATTTCAAGTGCAGGTGAAGGGGTAACTTTGGAGGAAGGGCGGGCCTTTAATAGCATCGGGCTTGGTAGGCGGCAAATGGTCAGCGTTGTCAGCCCAAAACAACAGCAAAGGCACAACATTCTGCCATCCCCAAACCAAGGGCGTCCCGATTGAGAGCAATTCCATGATTGATAGGACTGGTGACGACGGCTGTAGCAATTATGAAGCCCTTGGTAACACCTGTGGCCACTGCATGTTCCATCTTCGAAAAGGGGCACTAGTGGCACGGCAGTGCTAGTGGTCCTTGCGCCCAATTGCCGGTACTATTGCTCAGTTGGCACCTTTGGTTTTTGAAACGCAAGTGAACACTGTATGGGTGGTGTTCAGCTTGTCACACCCGCTTTTTATAGCATGTTAAGCGCTGGGCGTAGTTGCGGTGTTGGTGCCTCGCTTCCTGACTGAAGCGAGTGGCCTGAGCTAGGAGAACGTGGTGCGACCAAAAATAAAAAGGCAGCATTGAGCGCAGAGGGAGGAGAGGGATAATGGTTTTGAATAAAAATAGACTTTAGCCTTCAGGTTCGAGGAGCACTCGGATCAATGCCCAGCTGCTTCATTTTGACGGCGATTTCAAAAAGATAGTCGTAGCATTCGGCCATGACCTTGGCCTTTTCCCAGGTGGCTGCCCAGACAAACACGCCATGGCGCCGTACCAAGACAGCGCAGGTGTCAGGGTAGTCGTGCATTGCTTGGGCCATGGCGTCGGCAAGGTCGCCCTCTTGGGGAGCGTTCTCGATAATGGGCACCACCAGCCGGTCGGTGTTGTTGTGGGACTGACCCGTCGTGCCTCGCCGTATACCCTTGATCATCTCCTGGTCGGTAATGACAAATGCATCGCCAGGATACACCAGGGTTGCAAGCACAGCGTTTTGCGAGTGCGTGTGGATGCACACGTTGGCATCTCGCAGGGTGAATGCGTTATAGAAAAGAGGCAAACACGCCGATACTTTTGTACCAGACTTTGGAGCATGCACGGGTGACTGCGTCGCCAGATCAAGGACAAACATATCGGCCGCCTGGAGACACTCTTTTTGGATCCCAGAGGGCGTAATATAGGCTTTGTTCCTGCAAGGTAGCCGAGCCAACCAGGCACAGGCAGTGGCAATTGTCCAAACCAAACCCACAGCAAATTTCCTGGTGAGGTCAAGGCAACCCTACGCTAGAATCACCAGGCATAGTAGTAAGATAGGGCAGCGATTCTAGACACTCAGCCGGCGCACAATCGACGCTTTTGCCGTGACTTACCCGTTGCGGATACCAATGCCACCACTATAAACGTGTTGGAAGTACCAGTAGCCGCCCAGATATTGAAAGCAGAAGGAGCAGTAACTGCGTGGTCAACATGGCACACTGTCCCTAATCTTAAATTGGCAGGGGGGTCACTGATGCGCTGGCTCCATACCAAAGGTTGCGATGCTCTGCACATTTCAGCTTACCCGGTGCCCGTCACCCAGCCCAGAGTGTAAAACTGGCGACATAGCTCGGGAATGAGCTCGCACGGGTCGCAACTGCTGCTGTTGGTAGTCGTTTGAGGCTTTTGTTCAGCCATGGCCATACAAGTAAAAAAATAACAAAGCCTCGACAGCAATGCCGCTGGAGACCTTGGATTGCCTGGCGCTGATAATGGTGTCCAACTAAACCACCCGCCAACGCGCAACCACAAGAACATCACGTGGCAATTCTGGGCCACTGGCCAAGGAATTTTTATTCCATGAATCGGTTGGCGAATGCAGCTCATCAAAATACGCCCGTCATGCCATGCGCTAACATGTTTCAAGAAAACCCTCATGATAATACCGTGTTGGCTTGACTCTGAATCCGACTCGGATGCACCGGTTTGTCATTTGTCTGTCCCATTCCCGCATTTTGACCTGGCATACTACCACAACCCCAGTTGCATTGCTGCAACTCACGGTGCCTATGGCCCACTTCCCTCTTTCTTGTACTTTACTATTTATCCAATACTCGTTCTACCGCAAGAACCGCTTTGCCATGGCGTTTCATTCCCTCTCAAAAAAATCTTGTAGTACACCAGGGCCACCACGAGCCTCCCCAGCGACCAAAAAGCGCGCCAAATCTACCCCTGGCAAACATAAGCATGCGGCCAAGCGACGGGTGCAAACCCTGCTGGCGGAACTTGACGCCCAAACGTCGTTGGTCACGGGCAGCCTAGCCGAAAACGCCCGAAAAATAGCGCCAGCATCTTGCAAAGCCAAGGTAAGGTCTACAGCAGGTACTAGATATCCCCAATGGAGTAGAGATAGACCAGCGTTATCTATGCTATGGGTTTAGGTTGGCTACCGTGCATATTACTATGAGCTCATTCGTATCTGCACAATGAAAAACCGAGACATGATGCGATTGCGGACATGTAGACACATTTATCCAAACCAAACCCACAGCAACTTGTACAGGAAAAGCGTGACCAACAAATTGGTGACTACGAGCGAACACAAGAAGACCTTCAAACCGTAACAGGCCATGTGATGGAACTTTTGCGCTGATCAGATCATCCAGGACAAAATGGCAGTGTGGTTCTGCTAGCTCGCAGCAAGGGCATAGCCGCTCTGGACATTACCTCCTGGCCGTACCAGCATTCACTAACCGACCCATGGAAGGCGAGGAACGGCATGCGTGCACCGGTGGCCTTCTTGCCAAAGAGCTGGTCAACCCACGCCTCTGCAGTAGGAGCATAAATAAACGACACGTACGTTGGGGCAAGGATGGAGTGAAGAACGGAAAGAGGAGACAATCATTCATTATATTACTAAAAGGGGGCTCTGCTGAAAACCAACATTCTTGTCACAGGAGGTGTTTAGTGTGACGAATTAGGTGAAATGTTTGGACAGTACCTGGCTGCGTGTGCACTTTCTCCGCTTATTTAAGCTCATAGGGAGCCGCTTCGTTGGCGCTGCCCTATTATCTCCACCAAGACCACTGCCTTCCTTGTTAATTCCAGCCAAAAAAATCCAAACCACCATGGCAGTTCAGCGGTTGCCACCACCAGCCCAATTGATGGAACCACTTGGCGAACTCGCGCTGCGCATTCATTTAACCACCGTGACGCTGGACCAAATTGACCAAGTTCGGCGACTCAACGCGGTCCTATTTCCCGTGCGCTACGGCGACAGGTATTACCAACGCGTGCTGGAGCCCAAGAATTATGCGAAATTAGGTAAGTATGGAGCTGTGAAAGCAAACATGGCCACTTTACCATGGTAATTGGACGATACCCACACTGCCGCCAGCCACCAAACAGTATATATTCTGGTTTTTTTGCCAAGGATACTATTGACGTGTGCACGCTGCCAGGTGCCCCTTATTTGATGATGTGTGTGTATTGCCATTGGTTTGGGTTGCAAGCCTATGTGAATAAACTGTGCGCGGGCACTATTAGCTGCGACTGTCAGGTGATGCCGCATGGTTCGTACCAGCTATATGTGATGACGCTCGGTGTCCTTGCGCCCTATCGGCACCTGGGTATAGGTAAGTTCATTATAGGCTGGCGTGGAATAGGTGCTACACTTGTCCTAGTTGAGTTGGCGGCTTACGGGCCATGAGTAGTTCGTATCGCCCATGTTATATTTTTTGCGAAGTGGAGTAACCGCACCAATGGCAAACCAATGCATTGTTATGGTAATGCTGATGCTGCTCTGATATTGCTATCACAACTGTAAATGCCAGGCAGCGCCTTACTGACGAGTGCTCTCGACTGGGCCTATCGGCACAACAGTGCAGCACTACACTTAGATGACATGATCGTTCAAATATGCCTTCATGTCCAGGTATCCAATAATGCAGCATTGGCGTTTTATCGACGCCATGGGTTCACCATTCATCAGCTCATTCCCAACTACTACCAGCGAATCGAGCCTAGAGATGCGTATTTATTGGTAAAGGCATTAATTTAACAGCCAATGTGCTGATGAATACACTAGTCTCTATCAATTCAAAAGTTTATTTGCCTGACCAGATTATGTCGTTGCGTGCTTCACCATCTTCAGTCTGGCTTGTCCCTTCATTCTATGCCAGGTCGTAATTTTTTTGGCCTTATCGTATGCTTTATGAGGAACGGCGAGCCTTGGAGTATGAAAGGTGTCTAAGAATAGAAGCATTGCCGAGTAACGGACTGGAATAAAATAGTGTTGGTAAGGAAATATCACAAAATTGCGTAAAAAGTAGCGAACAAAAAAGGAGGACAGATTAACACTGGACACTTGACAAGTAGGCCCTTGGCGCAACAAGAAACGCAACGTTGGGAGAGCAACGGCTTGAAAAGAAACGTCTACCAAGGCACAGGGCTAGCGCACTAGATGTGAAATACGGTTAGTGCAGGGTGTGAATTCGCAAAAAAGCGAGCTGTGTGCTTGGCAATAGTCGTCAGTCATTATGCACCGCGGTCGTCGCAAGCATTATGCCAGCCTTTGGCGTATACCTTTTATCACCTGGCGTGGCGGGCCTTTATGATTTCTACGCACCGTGGGACCATTGGTATGGTTTACAGGTCCTGAAAGTAGGGGTGCACCAGGGCTTGCTTGGCGGAGATTCGGTGCGCTGGGTCATAGTGGAGCAACTTTTCCAGTAAATCGATACCATTGGGGCACAGCTTGGGCACCTGTTTGCTGAGCGATTGGCGGCTCCAGGATGGGAATGTGGGTTTGTAGTCTGGCAAGCTTGTAAAACCTGGCCAAATGTCTTCGTTTGGGGTGCCCAGCAACCGGAAGATCTTGAAAATTTCGTCAATCTCCGAGTCGCCCGGGAACAGCGGGCTCATCATGGCCATTTCGGCAAGGATGCAGCCAGCGCTCCAGATGTCTACGCCGGTGGAGTAGTGGCGAGACCCAAGCAGGATCTCTGGCGAGCGGTACCATAAGGTGACAACCTCGTGGGTATACGACCGTAGGGGTACACCAAAGGCGCGGGCCAGCCCGAAATCGGCCAACTTGAGCATCCCGGTCTGATCAATCAGCAAATTTTGGGGTTTGAGATCGCGGTGCAGGATCCGGTGCGAGTGACAGAACGCAATACCCTTGAGCAGCTGGTGCATGTAGCTCTTGACGTGCTGGGCCGTTAGACCAGCAGGCGCAGTCGACTCCATATACCGCTTCAGGTCCAGGTCCAAAAATTCCATTACGAGGTATAGCTTAGTCTCGCTGTGGACGATATCCAGTAGGCGCAAGACGTTCTCGTGGTTCATTTCCTTAAGCAGCGAAATCTCGCGGATGGCCGTTGACGGTACTCCTTCGTCCTCGGACTCGAGGCGAATCTTCTTCATGGCCACGATGCGTCCCGTGGTGCGCTCGCGGGCCTTGTACACCACACCATACGTGCCTTCGCCGACCTTTTCAACCTTGATGTAATTATCGTTCATGGTGACTGGCAGAGTGAGTAAAGGAAAATAGGAAAGAGAGAGGGCCAAAGCGACTGGTAACGCGGTGTCGTTTAGTGGAGAGGTACTGAGCGAAGTTGGTGCAGGCGCCAGGGTAGAGGATAGAGAGAGAAAGAGGCAACGACGAGGGGAGGGGGCAGAGGAGAAAGAGGCCTGGCGCACTGTCGCTGGGGATCGGGCCAACGGCACTGTCTCGCCGTCAGGGCTACAACGGAAAACAACAACAACAATAACAGCCGCGGCCGTCGTAATAGTACCACCTGCTGCGACGAACGCCCACACAGGGCCCCCACCAGCGGGTCCCACTGGGCAATTCTTTGCCCTGTTGCTGGGCACAGTGCGCAGGAGATTTCTGGCCATGGGCGCTGCCACCAAGGGCACGGGTTGCTGTTGATGGCCTATATGTGCGTGTGTGCGATCTAGGTAATCCACAGGCCCAGGCCCTTTTGTTTACGTTGACATGGGAGGAGGGAAAAAATTTAAAAGTGCAGTGACCCAGGAAAGCGCGCATGCCAGAGCTGAAAACAGAGCCCGCCGTGTTCCCAAAAGAGAGCCGCACGTGACTCGAGCCGAGGCTGGGGTCCTGGTAGCTCCAAGCCGCTGGTTGGTCCACAAGACCCGGGCAGCTCTGCCGCCATAGTTTCCATAGTTGGCGCAGCTATGGGCAGGTGGCCGCACGTCATGGCTGCTTTGTACTGCGCTGGTCTGATATTGTCGCTTTTTTTCTTGCTTTCTTTTCTCTCTGCCCGCCTTCATTTTTTTCCTCTATATTGCTGTTGAATGACAAAGGGGTTTCAGCCGTTTCGCCAGCATCGCCACACGCCTAACTTCCTGGCTGTATCTATCATCAGCCAGCCCACCCTTTGTCTGTCCTCCGAGCTCCTGCTCATTGTAGTTTTTCACCATTGCGTTTGGGCTTACAGCTGACACTTCCATCATCGGCCGCATTTCGTATTTATCTTTGCTATCGCTTTCGGTGCGTCGACCCGGTCACTTAATCCCACCCATGCCGTGCTCGTTCTGTTGCTTTTTTTCGCCCATTACCTGTGCTCCACCACCATTATTTGTCTTTTCCGCCATATGAAGCCAACCACCAGTCTGCACTCTCATTGAACCCTCCCTCTTCCTCCACGGCTAAGTCCCGCATTGGATATTAGCACCGCAGTCATCTGATTGGTTCGCGCTTCCCTTCCACCGCCGTTTTACGATATCGACGGTCTATAACCGCTGCCCAATTGGTGGCGCATACTTGCCCAGCCATGAGCCTCATGCAGCAGTCGCTACGCGCGGCCTTGGCCAGCGGTGGCGGTACGCCGTCCAAGTCCAAGGGGGCCAACGGCTGGCACAAGGATAAGCGCACCCCGGTGGGCAGTCATCGGGGCACCCCACGCGGCACGCCAGTGCACAGTCACCCGGGGTCAGATGCCGAGGACGACGAGGAGTTATCATCGGATTCCGAGGATATCTTCAGCCCCTATGCCAGCACGGCGTCCACGGGTGCTGCTGAGGATGTCATGGGACTTGCCCTCGATGACCAGGACGACAGCGCGCTGCAGGAAATGATGCGGGTGCAGATTGATAGCCTCAACGAAAAACGCACAAGGTAAGCCTGCTTCCCAATTTTTTCTCCTAGCTATTACGGCAAGCTACAAGGAAGGAGATGCTACTGCACGCATGCTTGTACATGCCCATGAAGTAGGGTTATGCTTGCTAAACATCCCAATACATCAAACTCATCGCATATGCCAATGATGTTTTTTGCTTCATCGTGTGATGGGTGTCATGGTATTTTTCTAGCACGCGCGAAGAGGCGCTGCAATGGCTTATTCGGGCCATGTCCATGCGGTATGCGGCCCAGGCCATGGACGGTTCCGAAGAGACGTTTTTTGATGCACTCCGTCGCTCCATTCGTGCCGGAAAATCATCCAAAGAAACCCTATTGGCTGCCCGAGCTACGGCGTTGTGGTTTGTCACATTGGGCGCGGGGCGAGAAGCCGAGTACACCGAGTTGGCCTCGTTTCTCAAACCCACTATCAAGTCCTGCAGACTTCCTCCCGTCAAGGCCCAGTGTATTCTCACGCTGGCCATGAGCTGCTTTGTGGCATGCCAAGATCCCTACGAGATTGCCGACACCGTTCGGTTCTGCCATAGCATAGCCAGTACGACCAAAGAAACCCCCGAAGTGAAGGAGTCTGCCCTAGTTAGTATGGGCCTGCTGCTGTCGTGCCTCGACCGCACCCCGCGCCAGGTCGAGCAGCTGTTTGCCGAGACCATGGGCGCCCACCGCACCTTGCTCGAGTCCAGCAGCTTGCCCGTTCGTATTGCCAGTGGGCACAACATTGCGCTCTTTTACCACACCCTAGGCATTCCCACGGCTCGGTCACTGGACGTATCGCAACACACTGCGCTCCTCAGCGCTCTCCAAGCCCTGGCCACTGATAGCTCGCGGAGTCGCGGCAAAAAGGAGCGGTCGCGACAGCGGGCCGTCTTTCGGGATGTGCTGCACACGGTGCACACTGGTGAAAGCCCCGTAGTTCGGCACCGTGTCATGGACCAATCGCTGGCTTTTGATGACTGGGCCCAAATCCACCGGTTCTTTGCATTTCGAACGGTGCTAAACCAAGGGCTCCATACTCACTTTGAGGAGAACGACTTGTTGCACGACGTGTTTGGCGCCGCCTTTGCCACCCAGCAGCTGGTCGATCCGGCGGGCGAGCGGGTCGTTCATGATACCAAATCGGCTGTGGCCAAGCACCGAGCCATTGAGAAGAACCGCCAATTAGAACAGCGGTACAACCAGACGCTGGGCATGTACAATGACTCGGAATAATCCACATTGATTAAAATCTCTTGTGACTGTCATATGTTTTGTTCTGTGACCAGATCTTGTCAATCAAGCAACTAATATTTTATTCAATAGCAAAAAAAAACTAGCGCAGTGGCGCTAATAGGATTGTCACTTGAATATTAGCCAAAATTGGTGACTAGTTGCCTAGTTTCGGCAGGGAAAGGTGTCAATAAACCGTAGTGAGTGTCCGGCGACAACCATACAAGACAGTGGGCTACACGACTTTAGATGCGCCTGACTTGCTTTGCCCTGGCATTGCTCGCTACACGGTTGCATCGTTTCAGCAAGATAATCAGGACCGGGTGCTGGCAACATGTTTCCATACAAGAAACACGCTATTTCTTGATCTTTACCTGCACCCATTGCCTATTGCTTCGTTTAACTGGAATGTAACCCTGAGGAGTATTGAGAATTTCGATCAACTCTTGGCTTATCGGTGGGCTTTTGGCTAGCTAAGCTAACGGCTGCCATTGAAACGGCTAGGAAAGCGGCGAACAGAACGTTCATTGTATCAGAGTGGCCAATTTTCCGGACAGGAATGGACTTGATAGGAGCGTTTGAACGGAAGAACGGGCACGGGCTGGCGAACAGATGCTTACGCTATAACTGAGTGATCGAGCATGCGCACACACGAAACTAAAGTGAGTAGTTGGGGGCCATGGGTCCTATTTGTATATGACATTTTGGTGACCGTTCAAATGATGGAAAAAAAGGGCAATGAATTGCTGTTGCTAGCGGAATACTGGTCAAAGGCAAATGGGCCAGCGTCCATCACAACTGGTCAGATAAAAAAAAGCTGAATATGTGGCCCATTATGCCAGTACCAGTAGGTCCAAAGAAAGCTTAAGGTGCAGCTCATTCATTC
>JANBQA010000032.1:0-44554 GCA_027576955.1 Dimargaris xerosporica
TACCGAGTTCCCCTCAATCAACGATTTGCTTGTCTTTGCTCTTTCACTCTTGCCACCAGTAATCTCGTGCCTTTTTTGCTCAACCTCGTTGACCAATTCCCAATCTCGTCGGAAACATGACCGCTCGCTTCAAGGTGTTCTTTGATATTGCCGCTAACCAGCAGTCTCTCGGCGTAAGTAGACTGACATCCAAAGCAAATTATCTGATGAGATAAACCAGACCTTAGTGTAGTGTTCCTCGCAAACGACATGGGCTGTTCATCGTTTAAGCTACCTGGTTGCTACTAGTTAACTTGCCCAGTCTTTGCGTATTATGCAGGCGCCTAACTCTGCAACTCTATTGCCCTGCTTGACTCGGTATGTGGTGATGGGTCCGATAGCGCGTGGTGATGGAACTGCGCAACGACGTGGTGCCCAAGACCGCTGAGAACTTTCGTGCTCTGTGCTGCGCTCCCCAAGGCCAGGGCTACAAGGGTTCCACGTTCCATCGCGTGATCCCCAACTTTATGTGCCAAGGCGGTGACTTTACCAACCACAACGGCACTGGGGGTCGCTCCATTTACGGTAACAAGTTTGAGGACGAGAACTTCAAGCTGACGCACACTGGCCCTGGCATTTTATCCATGGCCAACGCTGGTCCCAACACCAACGGCTCCCAGTTCTTCATCTGCACGGCCAAGACCTCGTGGCTGGATGGCAAGCACGTCGTGTTCGGCCAGGTCACTGAAGGCATGGACGTCATCAAGAAGGTCGAGTCGTATGGCTCGGGCTCCGGCAAGACTAGTGCCAAGATTGTCATCACTGACTGCGGTCAGCTGTAAATGCGCTGACCATGGGGCCTTTGGATGGCGCTATTCGAATTGGAATGGCTGATATGTCCTCTGCAAGACCATTTTTTATCGCCTGCAGGACTGGAATAAAATGAGTGATCATTGCGCTCCATACTTGGTTTGGTCAAGAAATAGCTTCGCTACGCAGAATTTATAGACATGCGATAATGACATACTAGGCACGCTGCTGTCGGCAGTCACATTGAGGAACAGAGTGAGCACATGCATGTAGGCTTGATCCCACCAAACCAGCGTAGCGGCGAACCCAGTGCACTAGACTGGAGCCGAAATGCAACCCCAGCGACCAACGGCTGAACATGCAATTTTTGCAAAGGAATAACTAAAGAAGGATCCACTGGTGCTCGACGATACCGCCATTAATTTCCTTTCAGTCCTTTTTTCATTTACTGCGTTACTCCATACAGTGCTGTGATGCCTTGGGCAAAGTGCATCGAATGCGCCAGTTAGTGGGTTGTCGCAATCGCGACGGGCGGTAACTGAGTCGACGGCGTGTTCGCAAGATAATCGGTCCATTGGACTTGGCAAACGCCTGCGGTGCTCGGGGGATACGCGTGGCGAGGCGATCACGTTTTGCAGAGGGACAACTAGGGCTTAGGGGCAAGGTATCGAACGCTGCCCACGGGTTCAACTCGCCGAGGGCGGAGAAGTCGTGGACATTGTCTTCAGCGACAGAATCTAAGCAAAAACAGTATAGCAATAACCCCATAACCAAATTGCCACTGGCACTTGCGTCCATAAATCATAGCAGTTAGCGAGATTAATTGGCGTCCTTCATGGTTACACAGCCACCTCGGTGCCACGCTTGAATCATGCTATGTCAAGGGCCCTGTCCCTACCTGGCGAAAGTTGCAGGGATTCAAAATCGAACTCGGGCGATGGTAATGGGTCAACCATATCTGTCTGGGAGGTATACACGTTATAGGGCGAAGGCTGGGCCAGAAATACCGTGTCGATCGTGATTTCGGGGTCAAACTCCGCCTCTACTGGCCCAACATATATAGTTGGGAAGCGTTCATCAAACCAAAATCCCTCATTTCAGAGTATAAATGTGCTAAATAATCAGAGTATCGGTTGTCATCATCAGAAGCCCATCCTGATGCATCCCCTAGGTTCGTTGTAAAGTGGTAATTCCCCAGCCTCATAGCGCTCGATTTCCTATTACTGACCTTTGACGGGTGGTGGCATGTACTCAGGTTCCCAATCGTGGTCCAGGGTGGGGTGAGACCTTACAAGCGCTCGCTCTTTGTGTACGGTGGGAGGTCGGTGGCTGGCCAGCAAACCACGCCCAGGGGTATCCATCGCCTTTTGCGCCCGCGGCACGTTGGCCTGGCCGTGTTTGTCCTTGAGCGGCCCTGTCGAGGCCGGCCCATCCTTTGGAAGCTGGACATTCTTGGGAAGCAGCGGCGTCTTGGCTCCCAGCGTCAGCTTGGAAGCAGTCGTCAGGGGTTTACCAGCAAAGCCGTGAGTATGCTTGGTGCCCTGGGTGGCTGGGGTCTTGATGCCATTGCGCGGTGCAACTGGACTGAACACGCCCGCGTTCTCCTTGTCAGCGTCAGGCGCCGCAAAGCGTAGGGTGCGGGGCTGCAGCTGGTTCATGGCTGCTTGATTGGGTTATAGGTGCAACAAAAACTAAGGAAAGCCAATTCACGGTAGACCACAGGAGTTTAAAAGCAACGTAATGGAAGAGCCAGCGGTATTGACATGCACTACTCCACAAGTCATGCACACGACAAGGCCCACAAGGTAAACAGAGGAGTAGCAAACGGGACTAGGCACGGACGTGAATGGGCCGTATTTACTTTGGGTGGGCAAACCATAGCCAGTTGAAGCCAATCACCTGACTGCCCAGCGCATCTGAGTATAAGCATAAAGCACGTGGAGTTTAGACATTCTGGGGGTTGCGCGTTTTGGTGGCTATGGAGCGACGCGGCGCTCATGGCAACCGGTAGTCCGCCAATAACTAGTATCCTTCCGCATACAAACTGCCCCTAATCTACAGTAAACGATGACAAATAAAATACAGCGAAGGCATACGTAGTTGGCGTAGCAGCGATGTGCCACCGGCAAGGTGCCCACAGCCTAGTAAGCCTAAACTTTATTGTGGTGATTGATACAATTGTGGAGCTTGACTAAGCACCCGCATACAAGTCTGCCTGGCCCTGCAGCGCTTCGCTCAATTCCAGCACGTCATCAGCTTCGCATTCGGCTGGGTTGAGCTGATACCTGGTTTGGCAGAGCCATTTGGCTGCATTTCGGAACCATGGCGCCTGCTGTACGTTGGTTTCTATATGCACGGCACCTGCGAGCGAAGCAGTTGGCCCAGTTGGTGGGAGCAGGGGCTGTGGGTAGGATTTGGGCACGGCCATGGCGTGGCTAAACCTATCGTGCGGAAACTGCAGGGCATCCATGTTAAGCCCACGGGAGGCGTCGCGAATGACGGTATGCCGAGTCAGGGCAAAGGGGTTAGCAGCGGGCTCGCTCCACACGTCCGTTGAAAAATACGACAGCGGGCGCAGCACCAAGGGCCCAAGCCACTCATGCACCGTGCGCACAGGCTGTTGAATGGAAGGCAATGCAAGAGGAAACGTGGTTGCAGCAGTTAACAGCGTGTACTGGCGACCAGCTGTCAACTCGTTGAAATAGGCTGACATCGTTATTCGACCGGTCCTGCAAGGTAGCAGCAATGCATCGATGGTGGCTGCCACGAGTCCGCTTGAGGTGTAGGCGGAGCTAATCGCGGGCGATAGCCGTTCAGCAAGTTGGAATTTGGCAGCCGAATGGGGAGTCAATGCGTTGAGTGGAAGGTACACCGCATCATTATCTAGACACCGCTGGATTAACCGGAGGCGGTTGAGCTTTTGTGTCAACAACTGTGCGGCAGTTGAGGCCACACCCAGAACCAAAACGGGCTCCTTGGGAAACTCGTCGCTCAAATAGGTCAAGTACTCGGCGCCGTACCCACTAAAGGCGTCCAGTTCGTTCACCACCACTTGAAACCCTTGCAGGCAATCGGCTTCCTCAACCAGTTTCCGGAGGCTATCCTCATTGAAATCACCCTGGTGCGCATCAATGCGAAATAGTTCGGCGCCCTGCTGGAAATTGGCAAATTGATTCAGGCCGCCATTGACGGGCAGCGTGGAAAAATCAGCGTGCAGTGACCGTTCACCGAAATAGCTCTCGCTATAGTCGGCCCAGTATTCAATCTGCGGGGCCAAATCGGAGAGCGTTTGTACCAATTTGATGCTCTCCCGTTCTTCAGTGTCTGAGCCATAAAGGTCTTCCTTGTCAAGGTGGCCATTGGCGGCAGCCGCGTGCAAGGTGCGCGTGTATTCTGATGGCGTTATCGGGTCTTGACGGTGCACGGACACATGAAGCGAGGACTCCACGGGTGGTGGACAAGTGGTAACCGGCGCGCTGCGTAGCGACCCAAAGTTGGCCTTGAGATCGTAAATGAGTAGCCGAGGAACAAGCGTCTGCGTATGCCCCTCAATAGTCGTACCTAGGCGGTACAAGCAGTGATGGTCAATGGCATCACGGTTTGCTGGCGCTGGTCCAGGAGCACCGTTGGCCTCGGGATACGCTTGCTGAATGTTCCAAAAGTGAGTCCCAACGAAATTGGCGTATTCGCCCAACTGAAGCGTCACTATCTCACGCATGCCGCTGTTTTAGAGGCCCACGAACTCCAAAGCTCAAGAATGCCGAGTGCCCGCTATAGCAACTTGCGAATGCGCTTCGATTTTCCCAAACCCTAACAGCTCCTCGCACTAATGTGCTGCATTTGCATAGATTTCAAACTAAAATAAAAAGAGCGCATAGATAGACCAATGGAACCAGAAACGCTCTGGGTGGTAGTGGGATAAATCTTGAGGAGCAGGTAGAATACTCGCAGGGCAAATCGTGTGGTGTTGGCAGTTGACCCGTTTATTATGGGAACTACTATGGCGGCCCATGAGCCCGGGCGATGGCAGTCCAAATTATACTGCCTGTGAGGCCGACACCCGACTGTAAAAGAACAGCAGCGACGGCAGCGTATATCATGGACAAAAATTTTAATAAAAATGTTGTTGGCGCAACTTGTATTGAACTCCGGTACGTGTGGGTTCGGTTTGGATGCGGAATTATTTTTTTCATTTTCTCTGAGGGTCACTCACCAGGGGGCTCAGCGTGGAATGCTACCTTAGGCGCCGCCTTCCTTCTTGCGCGATACACCCGAGACAATGTCATCAACACGGAGTAACAGTGAGGCAGATTCGATGGCCGTCTTCAAGGTCTGCACCTTGACGGCAAACGGCTCCCAGACGCCATAATCCTTCATGTCCACCACCTTGCCTGCGCAGCCGTCGACCCCAAACGAGTGGTTACCGTTGGCGTGCTGCGCTCGCAGTTGAGTGAGAACCTTGATGGGATTACCACCACAGTTTTGCACCAGCGTTCGCGGGATCACCTCCATAGCCTCGCCAACCCCGGCGTACGGCCATTGCTGCACGCCTTCGAGCTGCTTGGCACGTTCTGCCAGCTTGACGCTAATGGCCATCTCGGAAGCACCGCCACCAGGCACCAAACGAGGGTGGAAGATGACGTTGCGAGCCACCGCCATGGCATCCTGCAGGTTGCGGTCAATTTCGCTGAGGATGTCCTTGGACGGCCCGCGCAGCAAGATAGTGCACGCCTTGGGGTTCTTGCACTTGGTCAAAAAGGTAAAGTACTCGTCTCCCACCTTCTCCACGTTAAACAACCCGCACTGGGTGCCCACGTCTTCGGGTTTGAGCTCTTCCACGCGGTTCACAATCACCGCACCCACCGCACGCGCGATGCGGTTGTTGTCAGACTTGCGCACACGACGCATCACCGTGATATTGTGCTTGAGCAAAAAGTGCTGAGCCAGGTCGGACACGCCCTTTTCCGTCAACACCAAGTCGGGCTTCACCGCGGCCACCTGGTCGCAGAGTTGCTTGATCTGCTCTTCTTCAATCTGCAGGATACGGTTCCAGTCAGCCTCCTTGCTGATCTCGATATTGGTCTGGCTCTCTCCCTTTTTGTACTCCAGGGGGCAATCCAGCAGCACGATGCGTGGGTTCTCGATACGGCGGCGCATCTTGGGGTGCGTCACGTCCTTGTTGAGCATGATTCCGTCCAACACGCGCGATTCTTCGATTTCGCCCCCGGGAACCTTTTCCACGCGAGCGTAGCGTTTCACGTCCACTTGGCGCTGCTCGCCCTGCTGCCACGACACGGTTTGCACAGCGTCGAGAGCTAGACCGCACATCAGATCGCTCCAACGCGACACAAACTTGGTACCCAGAGAGCTCTTCACCAGCTGCAGCATCTCGCTTCGATTGGCCGTATCAACCGGAATGCTAATGTCTTCAAGTACCTTGATCGAATCTTTCAACGCCTGGTTAAAGGCCGATAGGATCACAATGGGGTGGATGTTGCGTTCCAAAAACGGCGCGGCGACGGCCAACATCTCGCCGGCCAAAATGATCACCGACGTCGTGCCATCGCCAACTTCCTCATCCTGCGTTCGACTCAGTTCAATCATGCTCTTGGCAGCCGGGTGGGCTACTTCCACTTCGCGCAGAATGGCGTTGCCATCGTTGGTCAGCACGATGCCCCCCATGGGATCCAACAGCATCTTGAGCATGGCGCGGGGGCCCAAGCAAGTGCGAATGATGTCCGCCACCGTCTGGGTAACAATAGTTATTGCAGGGTGTTATGTGCGCATAAATGTCAAAAGAGCCAGACGTGGCTTGATAAACCACCTAGTATTAGCAACGGAGTCATTTGGACAGTCTCTGGTGACTAGGGCTCAACGACGTCTAAATGAGAGACTAGAGCAAATCAACGTACCTTGGCAGCCGAGATATTCGAGTACTGGGCCTTTTTGCCCGTTTCCCGCTGGGTGTTGTTATCTACGATATAACCCGTTGATTCGCCATAGCATAGGCCATCAACGCACTCAGTGTATAGTATTGACACAAAAAAAACAACGCATTCTTGTAACATGCAGTTGGCTGCAGAGGTGTATGCCACCGCCCAAGCACAACTCCAACGTTTGAACAGTCGGAAAGAAAGCGATGGTGATAAAGCTCGGGATCTACCACGGGACAATTGCCGAGTTATCGACGTTCGTTCATCCCAAGGGGCAGGAAAGATCACTGGCCATTCCATTTGGATCAGCAGTCGGGCGAATTCCGGGCAAGATCCGACCAACCACCCAACTTACTCAACACAATGACTGGTGCTTGCATGGCGGTGGAATTGGCGTCGTTGTACAATGGGACAATCAAAGTGTGGACGGATAATGGTTAAAAATGAAATCGGCAGTTGGCTAACAAGTAGCTGACAAAAGGGAACGGTGCTCATTACATATGAGCTGATCATCTCGTCCGCTGTGAGGGATGGATTTGGTGCACAGCGTTGTCTATCACACCTTTTTTTTCTTGTCTGCTCTGTGCCGTCGGGCTCTTTGCTGCCGGCACCAGCACTGGTCAAAGCGCCGAGCGGCGCTCAGCATACGATCCCACAGCCTGACCAAACACACTTGGCTCACTGACGTTCCATGGGTTTGAGGCCACGTGACCTAAACGAACCGCCATCGCACTTTAGGGTGCAGCAGCCGCATCGACTTGGTGCCAGCAGTGAGAAAAAAAGCCAGATCAAGCACACTTTATTGCTGGGCCTTGCAATGAGGAATCCGGGTAATGCTAACAAACAAAGACAATCAACCACAGGCAAAAAAACGGAGCAGGTGGATGCTTTCCAACTTAACCATTGGGCCGCGTGGCCAATACCTAACGGCGGAAAGATCGCTGGAACTTGATGGGCGCGCGCAGCACCGCTTCACGTTCCTTGGATTTGGAGGACCCTTTGGAAGTCTCGGACCCAACCTTGACTGCGCACCCAATGTTTTTACAGTAATTGACCGCTTCAGACACAGTGATGCGCATATCCCGGGCAATCTGGTTGACCGGGATTTTGAGCCCGTTCACCAAAAGTATCAAAATAAAGATGTAACACGTCAGCTTTTTCTGGCTGCCTTCCGTTTTCATGAGCCGGGGCTCACCGCCATCCGTAACCGACATCTCGGTAAATTTGGCGTAGATGTTATCCAGGATCAGCGACGGAGGGTTCAGTAGCTTTTGCGCTACCTTGCTGCGGTTATTGATCATTCGGTGCGACATTGCCCAGAAGCGCATGAGGTAGGACAAGTAAACGAGCTGGCGGACTTTCATACGATTGACTTCAGAAAATGTAAATGCGTTGCGCATTGCGTCAATGACAAACTCGGAGCGAATGTGGTCGTCAAATGGCAAGCATTTGGCAATTTTTTCTTCATTAGCGTTATCAAATAGCTCGCCGACTGGGATAACAGCCATCTCGCTGGGGCTGATAATGTCGTCCAAGGAGTAGATTTCGGTTGCCACATTGGTTTGAGCATTGAAAGGCGGTAGTAAATCCGATGCACCGCTCGTTTCCCCTTCCGTGGTCGGGTCGTTGGCCTTGACGTCGATGGTGGAGTGGATGGCACCCATGGTGGACTCCATTTGCTCCATATTGACAGTGTTGCGTTCGAGATCTTGGATGCGTTTTTTCAACTTGCGACTACCAAAGGCCTCACCCAATGCATTGCGTGCACCCCAGCCCTATTATCAACCCATGGTTACCATGATCGAACAGAGTAGAGGAAGATGAAGGAATAGGTCCAACCATAGTATCAATTAATACATGTGCCAACTTCCATAAAGAAAATCGATCCCATAGTTAACCAACCAGTGACCACTGCCAAGGAAATGGCAAAGCGAATCACTGCAGAAAACAATTCACCCCTAAGGGTGTACAGGTAGAGAGCGCCACTTACCTCCAGGGCGGTGCCATCATCGTCATCGTCGTCAACATCAGCACGTCGGCGAACTTTGCTGGCAAACCGGAGCACAGGTGCTTCCTGAAAAGTCACCGATTTACGGTTGGCATCGTACACGCCAACCAAGTACCTAACCCGACAAAGCACACCGCGACCCGTGGAAAAGTCAAATGACCGCCTTAGTGCCCATGTGTTGCCAGCTTATCATGCCCAAAGTATGCGCACGGCGGCACAAAGGTCTGGAAAATCATTGTTTGGTGGGCTTACTTGCAATAGAGCGGCTGTACCCGCTCGGGGCCCGAGGTTTGACCTACAAAGTCAACCTCGTCACTCCGGCCAACGACAATGTGTTGGTTGGCACCGCGACTATCAAGCGTGTGGTAGACTTCGAACCCCGTCTCATCCGACGGTATAAAGCCGGGAAAAGACCCTAGCACGTTCAGCAACCCCCGCAGTTGACCAATGGACCACAAAAGTCGTTAGGGGGCTGTGTCAGCTTATTAAAAACACCAATAGTAGTTCAAGAGCGCCAAACATATAGCATGGTTACAATGTCAGCAAACACTTTGCTAGGACATTACTTACCCAGAGCAGCACTCAAAGTGCTTGATGGTTTGGCCACGGAAATCGTCACGGCGTTTGAGAGTGAGTCTCGTTTCCGCTTGTGCTGATCTTTGCCCATGGTGTCTAACGTGTGCCGTCAATTGGCCTGGCTTTAGGGACCCAAGGCGAAGCAGTGCTCGAAGTAAATGTGGCTGGTGAGTCGGTCTTTTTTTGATGCAACGGTGTAGCGTGGTGAATGCGTGCTGTGGTTATGGGCGGCGGCCCTTGGTTCTGTTTCGAAACGGTCACTGACTGATAATATTAAACCTATGCAAAAGCAATTCAATGCGGTCAGACCATGCCCAGGGTTGTCGTACATTGCACCTCAGTGCTCGAGCAACGAAAAAAGTAGAGCATGCCCTCTTGCATTTCTCATAACTACACCATACCAAAAAAAACCAGCGAGAGAGAGGAAGCGAAAAACTTGCCCGTAACGAGTCACGTGCAGGTTTAGAGAATCGCTGGGCAGAGTGCACTAGCGCATTGTTTTCGAGCTCAAGCGCCGGGTCAGCCAACTTTCTACGCTTTAGCAGCGCTCAACAGTTGTCATAAACCCCGGTTGCAATGAATTCTCCATCTCAGGGACCACTAGAGTACTGCAAGTCACTGGTAAGCACTCGAATTCTACCAGTGCAAGGTCTGTATTGGAGTCATAACCACTGTCCCTACTAATAGCCATCATTGAAGGCTCAATAGCCCTATCTACAAAGAACAGATACCCTAATGGCGTAGCAATAGACGATACCATAATGCACAGCCATTTCATGGTTTCGGCTATTAACCATCAACTTTCACAATGCAAACAATAAAAAATCACTTAGGATACCCCGCGGTTGACTTTATTGCACTGTAAAAACGGCACATTCAAGCCAGCGGGATAAAAGTTACTGTCAGTCCATGGCTGCTCGTCGACATATGGTTTTCCGTGCAACATCAACAACAGCACCAAGGCCGTGATAAAATTGAAAAACCCACCGAGGGCAGTAGAGACTGGCAAAAGGACGGTTGCCTCCTTAGTTGAGCTTCTTGAAGCCAATGTCCTTGGCGTTTTCACGGAAGCATTGACGGCAGATGTTTAGCTGGTACTTGCGAATCAGGCCAGCACGGTGGGTGCACACACGGCACTGGCGGGACCCTTTGCCGTACTTGCGGGGGTGGGAGAAGTAAACGTTCTCGTGCGCCATGGTGGGTTATATCGGCAGACTAAGCTGGTAGGGGCAAGGCGGAAACGGTTGCCAAAGAAGCTAACGGTCGTGTCCAGACATGGTGTTTCCAGGGGAGTAGGCGTTCATACGGTGCCAGTTCACGGTTAGATTCTAGGCTTACGGACAGCAGTTCTGAATCCCGAATCAAGGCGACCGAGTATCCGTTTGGACAATATTCAAGCTAATCGTCTGCCGCGCGGCTGGCCAAAGGACTGGATCCGATGGTGCATCTTTGCTGATAGCTTACGGTGTATGTCAAACTTACCGTCAAACGACAATAGGGAGGAGATCGACGAGTGAAAGAGGAGGAGCGGTGATCGTGCGCTGCAAAATGTGTTTTATTGAGGTTCTCCGCCCACGCTTGCGGTGCGCCCACCGAAAATTTTTTCTCATTCTTACTCTTTCCTCGTCTGTTTTTCCCACTTGCCCTTGCCGTCCCATGGTTTGCTTAAGCTACGCTCGCCAGTGTACAAGCAGGCACTCCCGCCCCTGCCATGGGACGAATTCACTTCTAGGCTGGGGATGGGCGGTGGGGGTGAAAAAAAGTGTTTTGTGGTGCTAGTCCCTGCACCCACTTCTAACTACTAACCATGTGACCTCCTCGACCACTCACATGCCCTTGGCACGCCAGCGTATCCCTTGCACTCAATTCGTCTCTTTGTTCGACCACGCCTCGTCACAGCTCAGTGAATTCCAACCTGCTGTTCTTTTGATTAGTGCATTTGCTTTGTCATTGTGCCATTCGCGTCCTGGCCTAGTGACGATTCACGCTCACGATATCTCCCCATGCAGCGCCTTGTTCGGCCCGCCAGCTCGATCGCTCGGCTTGTGCCAAAACGGCCATTTAGCTGCACATGGCAGGGCTATAAAGCGGCCGCACCGAGTAAGTATCGTCAACCAAGGACGAGGCGCACCAAGTAGACAGAAGCTATGTCACAAAACGCTAAACTAGCCCATGTGGTTTATTTTTTGTCTTGCACTAACACACACAAATGCATACCCATCGTGCTAATTACTCGACCATTGATATGCTAAACCGACAACAGTACTCACGCAGTCCTTGATGTTTATCTTGTGTGACATGATGACGGCAACTGGCTAATGTGCTCAACTTTGTCTAGATAATGAAGCGGAGACGCCCGCAGCTCATCCGCCAAGTATGGCCAAAGAAGGAACCGTGATAAAAGGATTAAACTACCACACCAACCAGAGTGATCCCATTGCCAAGCGCGACGACGAGTACCCTGCCTGGCTATGGACGCTGTTGGACGAGCCTACTGGCGACCAGCTGTCTGAGCGGTTGCAACTAAAGAAAGAGAATAAGACCAAGATCAAGCAGGCCAACTTTATGAAGAAGAAGAAATAGAACTTTTGCATTTGGGTTGTGTCAAGGCCAGTGCCTAATGGATATGGTTTGCCATCTTTTATTGTTCATACAATAGTCTGATAAATTGTTGTTAATCTCTACACTACGGGCTGTGGTTGGGCAAGTTGCATAATAGCGTTTACTGCTCCAGCGAGCGTTTTTTTTTCGATTGCTACACCGCTGGTACAGACAGTCTATACCACCTTGACCCACACATTGTGCTGTAGGACACGGGTTGCCATGGCTTTATTGTTTTGGTCAAGGACTAGTAGAGTAATATTATCGAGTAAAGGCCGAATTGGGACTAAATAACTTCCCTTAAAAAAGCCGCATGAAAACAAAATGGCCAGCTACGACGAGGTGGTAGCAAAGCCGCGTGGGAAATTGGGATCCATAAACTGGTCGATCAATTCGTCAGTGACAGCTTTGCGGCGTTCCTGGAATTCCCTCACAAAGCGCTGCAGCTCTTCAATGCACCGCTTCTTGAGCGCGCCGGTGCTGAGTGTACCCGCCTTGTACTCGCTGTAGAGCTGGGCAATCTCGGCATCGTCTTCGCAAAAGAAGGTGAGGTACTGGTATGATACATCAACATCGGGGTTGCCACCGAGCTGTTGATGGAGCTCCATGGTGTCTTGGCCACCCGAGAAGGCGTACCGGTTGACCTTGTTTTTGATCTGGTTGGGGGTATCGGTCATGAAAATGGCTGATGAGTCAATTGAGGAGCTCATCTTGGATTGCGGGCCCTGCAGTGCTGGCAAGAAGATGGAGTGGATCAGGGAAGGTTTAGGGTACTTGAGGCGATGCGCCACATCGCGAGTCAGGCGAAAGTAGGGGTCCTGGTCAATGGCGCAGGGGATCAGGCACGGGATATCCTTGCGACCGCCAAAGATTTGCGGAAAGGTGTTGCTAAATGACGGCGCAGCTTGGACGGCCACAAAATGCAGCTTGCCGATGCAGTCGCTATCGGTAAAGCCAAATGTTGCCCTGGACGTGCTGGTGGTGATGCAGCGAGAGATGCGCACGACATTTTGGTAAAAGGCGCCGCCCATGTAGTCAAGATTGGAAAAGATAAAGGTCTTTTCGGGCTTGAACCCACAGGCAATGATCTCGCGGGCGTTGTCACGCGAGAACTGGCGAACCTGCTCGATGGTGAGGTTGTTGCGGAATAGAAACTTTTCGTCATCGGTAAGCTGGATCACCAGCGGCACGTCGAACACTTCTTGCAACCAGCGGCAAAACACAAACGGGACCATATGGCCGATATGCATGCGGTCACGACTGGGGCCACGGCCCGTGTACAGAAAGAAGGGCTTCTTCTTTTCGACCTGGTCGAGGATGCGGCCCAATTCACGGTGCGAAAAGAAGATACCACGTCGAAGGAACAGGTGTGGCTTGTGGCCCGTTAGCCGCTCGAACCGCTCCAGCACTGCCTGGTCAATCGGCCGCGTGCCAAACTGGGCAATCAGCTTGTCGTAGTCAATGGCCATCTGGACGCCGTCCACCACGGCGCCTTCCACCTCCCAGGGTGTGACGTTTTGCGTCGCATCGGCGGGTGCTGGTTCGGTGACCGTCAGATCCGCCACGGCAGCTGCCGCGTGGTTCACCGTAGGGTCGGACATGGGAAAGGTTTACGGATGCTGGTAGGTAAAGATTGTATGATACAAGCTAGAATACCTTTGTTCTACAGTCACCACGGTTTGCGCAAATGCTAGCCAAAAGCGAAGCCAATGCATGCAGTGGCTAATTGTCAGAATATAAAAAAAGATCTGCTTCGAGTTGTTGGCAGAGTCCCTGATATCCACCCAGAAAATGCAAAAAAAACACCCCTGATTTTGGCCTCGCTTGTTCCTCATGCCGTTTGATGGTGCCCAATCTCGGGCGATTTTTGCGCAGCAGTGATTCAAAGTTAGTCACCAGGGCGAGCGCCATCAGACGAAAAACCGGGCAGACACCACCAGGTCCCAAAGAATGTTGTCCCACCGTGGGATCGATGGCCTCTAAAAGCCAAGCTCCACTTCCTCCATAGCGTGTCGCACGCAAATAGCTTCCCAGTGCCGCTTAGCATCAGGAATGGCCTCACCCAAACGAGCCACAAAGACCAATACCGTTGAGGAGTGAAGGCACTGGAGCTCAAGCATGCATTACACGGCAGATGTGGCTGCCAAACGCAGTCCTTGAACCACGCAAGGCTTTTGGTTGCGCAACGGTCAAAAGGCAGCACCCGTTTGTGATATGGTGTAGGCGACAGTGGCATGGTGCCACGCTCTGGCAGTCGTTTGGTACGCCCTTCTGACCGCGCACGCCAGCGGCGCCCAACGCAGTGTTTGCCCTGCACCTTTACTAGTCCAGCTATTGCGCTCTTTGTGACTGATACGGCTGCAGCCAGGGCTTTTTGAAATCCTTGCTTTACCTGCTCTTGCTTCATTCCCTCGTGCTTGCAATAAGCTGCTGTAAAGAATATATAGAGCAGCTCCACAGCCACGCCTGGCCAATCGTTGTCACTCTCTTACCACTTGACACCCGCTTCATCGACAGTCAGCGCTTGGCCATTAGCCCTTTGGTCATCTGGGTCATCGGCCCACTTTTGGCGTCAACCCCACTGCCTTGGTTTGCCCCACAACCATCCACTTCTATACCTGGCGTGCGCTCATTAGGCTCCCTACGCTGTGCCAATCCCAGTCCTTTGAGTACGCGAGCAATGAACATGCAACGGCAGCCGCCCGTCCCGCTGCGGCTTCACCGCATCGTCATGGTGGGCGTTGGCGGGGTGGGCAAGTCAGCGCTGACAGTCAAGTACATTTCGGGCGACTTTGTGCAAGAATACGACCCGACCAAGGCTGACTCCTACCAGAAGCGTGTGGTTCTCGACGACGGGCCATGTACTGTGGATATCCTCGACACTGCGGGTCAAGAAGAGTATGCCGCGATTCGTGATAACTACTATCGCCGACGGGATGGATTTTTGCTGGTGTTTTCCCTCTGCGAGCGCGACTCTTTTCTGGAGATGGACCAGCTGCGACGCCAAATCTTGCGAGTAATGGACGAGGACGTGGTTGATTTCAGTTCCAACGGTACTAGCACTATCAATGGGAGCAGCGGTGCCAGCATAGGCCCAAGTACTGCGGTGGACATTCCGGTAGTACTAATAGGAAACAAGTCTGATTTGGCGGATATGTACCGCCAGGTCTCGGTCGAAGAGGCCCAAGAGCTTGCTCTCAGCTGGAACACCATGTACATTGAAACTAGCGCCAAAACCGGTCAGGGCGTTGAAGAAGCGTACACTGAACTACTGCGTCTGGTCAACCGACGAAAACTGCGCGAGTCCTTGGCAAACCGCCAGAAACTGCAGGCCCAAGCCATGGCCCTGAAGGACGCCCAGGCTGCCGCTGCTGCTGCCAAAAAGGACAAGGCCTGCTGCGTAATGTAGCCTACCTTTTTGAGTGTTGCTGTGCCACTCTTCGTTGTAGTTGCGATAGCATAGCGGCTCTGCCTTTGTGCCGTTTACGGTATAATTTTGTACAGATGGCGCGTCTTTTTTATCCTTGGTTGGTTTCGCCTCTAACCCAAACCTACTAAGACCTCACAGATTGTTGGGACATTGCCAGCGATGCAACACGGATTCCCTTGAACTATACCTGTTAGGCTTTTCTCTTTGCTGCTATTAGCCACCTATGCTGATGTTCTTTTTGCTGCTTAGCGCCTGAAAATGTTTATTATCCGCCAGGCACACCAACGGCCTGGTATGTGTTTTTATTTCTTTGGTTCTGTTTTGTATTTTAGGCCACCCCCATGTACAAGTCAAAAGTCTGGTATACGTGAGCCCCGCTAAAAAATCTTACCGCTGATAAATCCCCTGCTTTCTTTTTTGTTTATAGTTGCTACTATTTATTACAATAAAAGCCATAGTTTGGCCAAATATAGTCACTACTAGCTAACCTCAACAGATCTTATATATGGCGTGAGCATCGCACGCCACCTTGGTCCTGCAGGTATTAGCCGCGTTCAGTAACCAGGCTGTAGGCTAAAAGGGTGTCCGTTCCTTGAAGGATCAAAAGTTCCGGCCTTCCATCGCCATCGATATCGCCCACAGCCAGATCCATAGGCCAGTCATTCAATCGATGCGTTTGGACGCATGCGCGGTCATGGTAAATATAAAGGCTCGGATTATGGCCAGCGCAGACAATCCAGTCAGTGCTATCGTTGTCGCGCGGCACGGCTACCATTTGGGTCAGTGCGTAGGGACAGGAGAACCAGGGCTTTGCCACCATGGAATCAAGCAAGTACACTGACCCGTCGCTGCACCCGACCAACACACTCTCATAAGAGTGCTGGTGGGCGGGTGTTTCAGATGCAACTGCTGGTTGCTGTGGCAAAACAAAGCGACCCTTGCACAGTGTGGTTGGTTGAGCTGGTAACGGAATAACTAAGACCAGCGTTTGTTGGACTAGTACACACACGAGCGGAAGGCGGGTAATGACAAATGTGTAGGCGGTGGTGGTCAGCTGGGAGTGTGGATTCGATGTCGCTGCTGGCAGGGGTGGGACGGTGGCAGAGACCATTCCTTGAATCGGACCTGCTTGGTTGTTCGTCAAGGTTGCAAATACCGAGTCAGTAAGGCTATTTCGACCCGGAAACGGATGTTGGGCCAACAGCTGTTGGATCTGGGCCCCAAGGTTAAGTTTCCAGTTGAGCTGATAAGAGTACAAATGCGATACATTGCCGTCGGTGTCACCCACCAGAATAGCCTGTTGGCCTGCGGGCATAACGGCTGATCCAGTTGGTACCATTTTTGGAGCATGCTGTGTAGTAACGCATTGTATCACAGTTCGCGTTCCGCTGCCGACTTGTTCGCGGCTGACCAAGTGCATGTTGGAATAGATGGCCAGGGTTCCGTTGGTGTCGCCGATAATCAAATCGTAGAGTGGCTGGCTGGCCAAAGGATCTAGCTTGGCCACCTGGGCGGTGCACATGCTGTAGATGGATGCGTGGTTGGTATCAACGCGCTTGACCAGCTATTGGCATAAGAGTGTAACATAAACAGATATTAAAAACAAAGAAGCAGATGAGTCATGGCATACGGTTGACTTGGGAGTGGGCGTCAATATAAAAAAGAAAAAAACGGTAGGATATCGGTAAATCCGCCGAGTCCGTACTTATGGAAGCGTACTCACTTTGCCATGGGTATCGAGCAGAATCAGCTGGTTCGTGGCCGTTGCCACTATGACTCGAGTTTGAGGCAGGCCCTGAGCGTTTGCTTTAATAGGACCCCAGGTAATACTGGTTAGGGTTTGACGCGCGTCCTCAAATTCCCACCGACAACGTAGAGCAACAGGGGCCACGCTGGATGACCTGATTGCCAACCAAACGCGATGGCACCATGGAGCCATGTGTGTGCAGGTCTTTAGTAAAAATACATACTATAGCTGCTGTTCATCAACTAGTCTTTATAGCGTCTCAAAACCCCACTACCAGCCAAATAGAAGACAACGGTGTCATGTCCGTAACCAGCGGCAAACCAGTGCTCATTTGCGTACCTGTCGACGTCCATGCCCGATGGCGATTCGATTCCGGGCATCGTATCGGCAGTTGGCAAAGGCAAAACAAACAAACCAGAGTATGCAACCACCAAAGGAATTTAGCGGAGTGAAGCTGCGAATGCATTCGGTTACCAATTGCCCCATTACTATAGAGTGGCCTCAATGTCACAGTAGCTCAGTTAACAGTATTGTTCAGCAAAGCTCAAACACCGACCGTGGCTGTGGTTGGCTTATAACACGTGGGGTTTTATTCCAGCCGTAATCTTTAGATTAGCACGCTGGCCGTTTAGCAGCATCATTGTAAGCTCACAGACCCAAGCGCCATCAGCTAAGGACCAAATGGCAGGATGCGGTGACCACGGGGTCCATAATCATAACAAAATCTGCCAAGACTGTTGGGTATTCATTCTTCGGCTGCAGATTCACTGCTCGTGAGGTTCTCACTATTTTTACGGTGCTGGTCAAGTGTAAACACGAGCGACTGCGGGATCCGCTTCACCGCCTGGTGCAGCGCATGAACTGGCCCATACACACCACTGACCAACTCTGCATGCAGGCTCTGGAGGGGCGGCAAGCTGGCTATACGCTGAACCATCTGTGGGGTCAGCAATGCGCGGTCCATTTTGCCACCCAGGAGCAGCAGCTTGGGATGCTGCTTCAACACATCAAGCAACGACCGCACAAGGTTGGGGAAATTCAGTTGGTCGAGTAGCGCTTTGGGCGTAAGTGGCACAGGCTCGGATGTTGCTGTGGCGGTAGAATAGTAGTCAGTATGCGTTAATCGCAACCGCGCCAAATCTAGGTGAACCACAGCCACGGGCCCGGTGAACAGGGGCGCTAGGTTTTCGTATTGCGTGCCACGCAGCACGGCGGGCATCAGTGTTGAACGTACCACGCTGATTTGCGCCAACGGATGCGTTTTGGCTTTAAGGGCTTGTCGAAGTTTGGCCATCTCTGGGGCATCCAAGTTGTTGTTTTGCACCACCAAGTAAATGGGCGACAGCAGCTGCTCCTCATAGGTGCGAAAAAGGAACTGACGGCGTGGGTTGAAAGGTTTGTTCAAGGAGTTGGCCGATTTGGGCGGAACCGAACGTGTTAGCAGGTAGCAGGGCTCCGTTGTTGTTGCTAACAAAGTACAGACCGACAATTATTCAGATACAACCGAGTCATCCCTTGCACTTACCGGTTAGGTAAAAACAGCAAGTTGATCTTATTCCAAAAAGATTTGCTTGAATACCACCCTGTGGAGTGCTCAATCGCCCTAAGTGATATGGCCATATGGTTGGCAGCAACCAAAGTTTAGCATTGCACCACAGCTTCACCTACCTGCCGACTGAGCGGGGCACCAGCGGTAACCAATGATAGAAAAAGTGCGCACCAGTGTCGGTTGGATTGGGCTCGCCAACGAGCGCATTGCCGCATTCGAGCGATCAATAAGGCGAAACATGGTCCGGTTCATGATTCAAGGTTCAGATTTAGTACGGGTGATGCTCAAGCAATCGGTTGATCTCGAAACAGTAATAGTAGGATTTCAGTGTTGAAAAGCCGCACCAACCACACAATTAGTGCATCGCCGTTTGAAGGTTATAGTAAGCAACGACTATTAAAGTACGGTGTTCAAGAAACCAAACAGAGGGTACATTGCGAGTTTTAAGCCAGTGCCTACAACGTTTTGTGAATCTGATGTGATCATGGATGCACTCAACTCTTTTCTCCAGCGTGGTTCGAGCCGGTGCACCTGTCTCCCAACTGGGTGGAGGCTGGGGAGCAGGAAATCACCTGACTCCCTTGGCCCTGCCCAGCTGGCAGCAGTGAGCTGCTAGGGCTTCGCAGCCCCGGCCGCACCTGCGGGCCAACTATTTAAATACAAGCCCTTAGCCATCGAGGCAAATTAAGGCTTGAATAAATACCTGTTATTACTACATCATTTATTGTTGTTGGTCCTGCTCGGCCGAATTTCGTGACATGCCTACCAGGTGACGAGTCACCTGACTTGGCGCTGGGCGGCCTTCGGCCGCCACAACATCATGGCATCTAAATTTGAAGCTATTCTGTAGGGAATGCTATGTATACGTGATCTTTTCTAGTGCCACCATGACCTCTGCTCACTATCCAGCATGCCCCAACCAGACCACCTGGCCTTTGGCCTTTCTCTTCCCTGTTACACTTGTGCAAGGCGTGATTACCCAACCACCGTTAGCTTTATGACCTGTGGTGCATGGCTCCATTCAACTTGGCTGTGGTGCTCTATTTCTATCTGGTGCCGCGCTCGAGGTCTCTGGCCCAGCTATAACAACAAAGAACCGCATTGGTCAAGTGGGTCTGATGACCGTTACACAACTGACTAGCAGCAAAGTGAAATAGTGATGGCGCCTTTATCCAAGTGCAGTTAGGGTGCAGCATAGTGCTATCAATACGACCCCCATACAAACTAACACGTATAGGCCACCAATCAGCTCAATGGCTGAGGCAAGTGGTGCGATGCTTGTACCCACAGAAAACCTATTGAATAGTGTTGTCTTGCTACCTTTATTGGTATCGCTTTGTATGTATCACCAGGTTCAAAAGCACGCGATAGCACACCGATTGCCCCAGCCATGAGTAGCAAGAATGGAGCATATAAAGCATGTGCCTGGCACTATCATCTTGCACCCAACACTCTTCCCCCGTTCACTTCTTGGTATTGCTATCCACTTTTCTTGCTGGCCACCTATTTTCTTGTCTTGTGCTGTCGTGTTTGCTGGTCGCACTTTTGTCACGATCCACTGCCATGCTGCAACATCCCTTGGCTGCTTTCGCGCTTTTTGCGTTGCTGTGGCTGCATCCAGTAAACCCTTGTGTTGAGGATGGTAAGTATTACATGTGATGAATCATGGGCGCTCTGGCTGCTTTATTATGTAGTAAAGTCTTTATGTAGTTCGACAATAGGCGTGATGAGAGGATTTTATATAAAAGCGTAACTTAGACGATTCACGTTCTGCGGCGGTGGTGGCGTCTTTGCCAGTGGGCTGTATACAAACTCTAATCACACAATGTGTCAAATGACTTTCCCACTTCCTGTGCAACGTCATCTCAGGTTTGCCGTGCAGCTGGCCTAACGTCTCTAGTGAGTTGATCCGAAAGCATGATGAATCAAGTAGCCCCAACCCAATTCGTCGGATGAATATCAAGGATATCCTAAATCCCAATAATGTAGATCTTCAGCCTTTAGTCTGGTCCTACACGGAGGCACCAGGCGGCACTGATATGTCAATAGTTGAAAATGACATGGCGCCCTTGCAGTTGCTAAGCACTTTTGCTTCTCAGCTGCCGTACATGGATACAACTCAACTTGCCCCTGAGGATTCGGTGGCACAAGTGAGTGGTGGAATGGCTCATAGTTACGAACGCAAACGGCTTGGCAAGTTCATTAATAGCTACTTAGTTTACTTAAAAACATCTACTAACGGCTTAAAAGGGCTGGATGTTACGAAGATTGACGTTTCGAAATACTTGGAAGCAAATTCAATTATGGTCCAACACCATTGGGCAGGACGACCAGCGATTGCACTGTTGTTTCTTTACTGGAGTTCCGATGAAAAAAGCTTCGCTTACCACGTCGCATCTTTTCCATACAGCGAACTATCCACTTTATACTACCGCGCCCTTTGCTTTAATGGTACACGGCCAGTCTTCTTGAGGGTGTTTGTCACAACCGCGATTGATGCGACTGCTTTAGAAGAGTTGGCAAGTCAGAAAGTCCATGGCATCTCAACGAAGCTAGGTGACTATTCAAGGTCCAAGCTCATCGAGTTAGGCACCGAAATTAAGTCGTACCAGGGCGACCATCTAGGAAAAACCTGCACTGCTAAAGTTACACTTTATTCGGTACCTGCTGACATGATGAGCAGCACGTCACCCCAAGCGAAAAAACCCAAACCAGTGTTCCATTACGGACTCGGTATCGCACTGCATGCAAAAAAGAAAACTATGCGGAATTTGGCCTTGATCACAGGCAAACCGCGCAGTTCATATCAACCTTTCTATGACCGGCTAAGTAAATCGAAGTACTATTACATGAAATTTTTGAAACGCAGCGTCAAAAAAATCCAACACACCCAAGACAAAAACCTCGATCTCCTCGACTATGTGTTAGTAGCCGATTATGCCTCCAGTATTTCCCGAGATGTCTTTTTGAGTGGAACAGTGTATTTGTGGTGCTGGAGCCTTGATTCGAACATGTTTGAATACAAGGTGGCAAAGCAGGAGGAGGCAATAGCCTATCGGGATGGTCAACCTAGCGAATTACTTAACTCTTTGAATTCCATTTTAGTTATAGGTCGATATTATCCAGCTGGTACCGATTGGGTAACGTTGGGCGAACACATGCAAAAGTATATCCAGTGGATGAACAACAATTTACCACTTGATTGGAAGGTGCAAATTACGCGCCTTAGTTCTGCTAAAAGGATGCACCAGGGTGCTCATCATACAGGCAACGAAGAGCCTGTTAGCCTTTAGTCAATAAAATGCTGTGGGTGTGAATTGTATTAAGAATAGCACTGGAAATCACATTTCATTGCGCAGCTGAGCGCGTAACAAAGGCCCCACTACAGATACCACTGATCACTCTGCCAGTTGCCATGAATCAAAAGCGCTTGCATTCCTTCCCTTTCCCAGTTATTGAATTGGGGGTATGGGCCCAGCTGATGTTGTTGGGTTTGGCGACGCTTTTGGGGTTACAGTATGCATTATTCCGGCACAAAGCGTTTACATAGTGCATAGGTCGCTCTCTGACCTTGCCGCGGGCCTGCCCATTGTGGTGCGCCTCGCCTTCATGGCCGCGGAGACCGCTGGAACTGGAGCCTTTGCCAGCGTTCATCACATGGTGTTGTATTTGGTTGGCTTTGCAAGGGTGGTACAACCATGGCCACCATAATCCCATCGCTCTTCCGCCCATTCTCCTACAGCGAGTGTGGGCCCTGACATGCATGTATCGGATGACCGGCGTTTCTCACACAGCTACCAAGGTACTGAAGCTAGCCACACTCCCCTTTACTCGACCAACCCAGGGCTCAACACCATCCTTCTCCCATTCCCAACGAAACGTGCCCTTTGCTCTTCCCAGTTCTTTATGCCATGCTACTTCCGCTGTTTGCTTTGGTTGACTTGTAAACTTTATCCACAGCTCACTTGCCTACTGCTGCTCACCTTCGGCACATTTCTTCTACATCTCTCCGTTCTGCCCCTGTGTGCGCTTGCCTGCTATGACGTCCAAGCAAGCATTTGTTGATTTCTTCCCGCAGCTGGTCGATGACCTGGTTGGCGATCTCGAGACGCTCAATGCGCTGCCCGAGACAAAGGCGTGGGTTCGCCGGGCTGTCGAGTACAATGTCAATGGCGGCAAAATGAACCGCGGTTTATCGGTCGTCGATGCGTTGGCGGTGCTGCGTCGCCAGCAGACGGGTCAAGCGACGCCGCTGAGCGCCGAAGACACGAAGCGGGCGACGATTCTGGGTTGGTGCATCGAACTGCTGCAGGCATTCTTCTTGATATCCGATGATATCATGGACAGTTCGGTTACGCGTCGTGGCCAGCCGTGCTGGTACCGGCAACCCGCGGTGGGCATGATCGCCATCAACGACGCGTTTATCATCGAGATGATGATTTATCGTATTCTCAAGCGCTACTTTCGCCAGGACCCATTTTACGTGGACCTGGTGGAACTTGTGCAGGATGTCACCTTCAAGACGGAGATGGGCCAGAACCTAGACCTGATCACGGCGCCCGAGGATGATGTGGATTTGACCCGCTTTTCCATGGCCAAGTACTGGTACATTGTGCGCTACAAGACCGCATACTACTCGTTCTACCTGCCGGTGGCCATGGCGCTTATGCTGGCCGGAGTGACTGATGCCAAGGCATTCCAGCAAGCCGAGGATATCCTGCTGCCATTGGGCGAGTACTTTCAGGCTCAGGACGACTACTTGGACTGCTTTGGCGCACCTGAAACGATTGGCAAAATTGGAACTGACATTGAGGACAACAAGTGTTCATGGCTGATTAACCAGGCGCTCTTATTGGGTTCCAAGGAGCAAGTGGATCGTTTGTACGCCCACTATGGCAAGCGCCAGCCCCAGGACGTGGAAGCGGTCAAGACAGTTTACCGCGAGCTCGACCTTGCGGGCGTGTTTGTCAAATACGAGACGGAGAGCTACCAAGCCATCTCCAAGATGATTGATGCCTCGGATAACGACCTGGTGCCGCACCAGATCTTTTATGATTTTATGCACAAAATCTACAAGCGTACCAAGTAAACTGGCCCAGGCTGGCGTGGCTGATGAATGGGCTTCCCAACGCCGAAGACTACTACCTCGTGGGCACTAATAAACTTTAGAGGGCAGGGTTTCAGTATACTCTAGGGTACGTCAAACGCGGGTTATTGCTTACTGTGGCAATCCATGCGCTACACATCGCAGATACTTGTTAAGCTGGGCCTTGAATGTGGTGTCTGGCTCCGATAAAGGTGACCAGGTTGCGATCACGTGAAAATAAGGTACTTGGCTGTCACGCTGACCCCCCGCCCCACACACACACACACGCCGATGAGCTCTATTCGAAAAAAAAAGTTTTTTAAACAGCTACTGGGACCTTGAGCTTAATTAAAGGCACTTTTCTTGGGGTGGCTCAGCTGTCCGTCTTCAACTCTGACTGATCGTCGTGCTTCTGATACCTTGACGCTGTTCTGATATCACCAAGCAAGAATATTGGCAATACACATCATGCCCGCCACCACGTAAGTATCCTCGCATTTGTACTGCTCTACGCCTCGATCCACAGCCAAAGTCACACCTACTTGAGTGGGGGAGGAGAGTATCGATTTGACGGGGTTGGATCACACCGAACAGCAGCAGAGCTGGCTGGTGTTTGCCGTGGCTGGCTGCTTAACTGGCTGTAGAATTAATTCTTGAACCACACTTTGCAATACACAGGCGGAGTTGCAGTCGACCCCTAGGGCGATTAGCGCATACGATAAGGGATAGGAGTGGTTGTCAATCCTTCCCTTTAAATTCTTCTTGTCAGCAGCTTGGTGACTAAGTTTTCAGTGGCAGCGCTTGCTGCTCCAAACGTCTTCCAACTGCGAGAGTACCCAGCTACTCTCAACCTGAGCAGCACCCTTTCTTACTCGTGCTGTTCCTTGTTTCTTTTCGCCTTTGATTCTGACCTTGTCTCTCGCTCGGTGCTATCTTTCTCTTTAATGATGATGATGCCAACAGTGTTGCCCCCACCAAGGGTCAAAACCCACTTCCCGAGACCGTGCTCAAGAAGCGCAACTTGACCGAAAAGCAACATGCCGAAGTGGAGAAGCGCAAGGCTGAGGCCGAAAAGGTACGAATAGAAAACGCATGTCAACAATCACAGTTGTTGTGACCAGTGGTGAAAAAGGATGTGCCATGATGACACTATACCATAAGTCTCCAGAATTGCACCAATGTTGGATCTACTTATACCACCTTTCGGGACTGAGTACATTCCTTTACACCACTGTTGTGAATTGATATTTAGCCAACACTTGCGAGGCTCTTGATGTTTAAGTTCCATCTTATTGTTTCTGCCATGGAATGGTTTGCTATTGAATTCTTTGCCTCAAGTAGAAGCGTGAAGCCAGCCGCAAGGTGATGTTCACTCGCGCCGAACAGTACGTCCAAGAGTACAAGCAGATGGAGCGCCAGGAGATCATCCAGCGCCGTCTGACTCGCGACCAAGGCAACTTCTACGTGTCCCCTGAGCCCAAGGTCCTGTTTGTGATCCGTATCAAGGGTATCATGAAGATCCCACCCAAGCCCAAGAAGATCCTCCAGCTGCTGCGTCTGCGCCAGATCAACAACGGCGTGTTTATCCGTGCCAACAAGGCCACGCTGAACATGCTCCAGCTGGTGACCCCCTACGTAGCGTTTGGCGAACCCAACCTCAAGACCATCCGCGAGTTGGTGTACAAGCGTGGCTTCGGTAAGGTGCGCGGCAGCCGCCTGCCTCTGTCCGACAATTCGGTCATCGAGGACAACCTGGGCAAGTATGGCGTCATCTGTATCGAGGATATTATCCACGAGTTGTACACCTGCGGCCCCAACTTCAAGCAGGTTAGCAACTTTTTGTGGCCCTTTAAGCTGTCCAACCCCCGCGGTGGTTGGGCGACCCGCAAGTTCAAGCACTTTGTGGAAGGCGGTAACACCGGCAACAACGAGCACAAGATCAACACCTTGGTGCGCAACATGAACTAAGCCTGGTTTATGGCGTTGGCTATCCAATACGCGACTTGCAACTGCTTGCTCCCGAGTACAGTGGTGAGCCTTTGGGTGTATTGTGACCAAGCCTGCCCCGCTCTACCGGCATTCTAATGGATTGCCTACTTTTTTCACCCCGCAGGCAGATGGGCCATGTACTAATATATATTACACCTTTCCAACCCCTCTTCTCACCCATTGCAGATAAACGGCACGTATTTTGCTCCGAAGCGCTATTCAACTTAACTCCATCGTTGATAAAAAATGGATCTACCAGGACGCCATCATGATAAATTGTGCAATGGCTTGTGCACCAATCGTTAAAATGCAAAGTAACCAGGTGCCTGAGTTCGCCTTTTCATTGCCAGCCTAGACCTTGCATCCGTTACCCCGACGCATGTTTTCTGACTACAGAAAAATACAGGCGGTACTAATGAATGTGAGTTCCATTGGGCTGTTTAATATCCATCGATAAAGGGTCTATGGTACAGTAAAACAAAACTGCTCTTGAGGTATGGAAAAAACACACATACTAATGTATATATATAGTCTAGGCATACTTTGAGTCAAATGCTAATTAGGAGTATGCCATTTGTAGCACATTAACAGCAATCTTTTCCAAAAAAAAACATCAACCGTATCAGCACGACACGAAGCCATGGGGCTTTGGTAGCATTAACAGACCGTTGGTGAAAGAGGCATCAGCAGCTGACTTGAGCAGGAAAAAAACAACTAGAGAGCTCTGCCGTTCAGCGTTGGTCTAAGCATCTTCCTTTGACGCGATTGAGTTCTTGCGTTAGCCGGCTCGCACGACTGCCAAGGTCTTCAACTACCATATAACAATAACAATAGTCAAAAAATCCCGCGAGAGCTTGTGGTTAGTTTTGATTACATAAATGGGCGCTGATAATGGTGTCCACGGTGTATACCTTGAGTTGGATCCGCCAAAGCTGGAAGAGAATTGCCCGCAACGGAAATACATTCACTAAAGCGGACTTACTGGTTTGCAAAATGATCGTTGCGTTGGCATTGGAGATGTCAAGTTTCAGCACTGTTTGCTCCAAGACGGTCAATTTGCGTATTAAAGATGCGCAGTCCGTAACAACGCCTTCAATCTCCAGGCACATGCGGGTACGATAGGATCGAAAGCTATTCACCAGATAAAAAACCGCATGTTCATAAATTATACCCACCGACTGTTAATATCAGCTAGATATGCAGCTCTAGCGACGGCTTCTTCACCAACTCTAGGTAATCAATGGCAAACCAGCGAGAGCGGGTAATACTTACCTGCCTTTGGATCGCTCAACTTGGCCACTGAGGGACCGAATTCGTTGCGCGGACTCGCGTTCTTTATCCATTTTTTCTTTCTGGAAATGCATGCCGCACAACCATCAAACCATTGCCAGATCGTATCGTTAGGCAAGTCATAGTAGTTGTAGCTAAAAGGAGCGAAAGCACCAATCTATCATCCGGAGCCAATTATTTTAGGTTCGATTGTCCGCGATCTCAGTACTAGAATTGTCAGCTGAGGCTTACCTTGACTTTAAGCAGCTCTTGGTCTAGCTGCTCTAACCGCTTTTGTAAGTCAACCAGCGTAATTTGTGACCGCGAAGACCACTCTTGTTCGACGTGCTAATCATCCAATTCGGTATGGCATACAAAGGGACAACCCGTTGGGATAATTAGCCAATGTGTAGAAGTGCAGTATTCATGAGCAATTCAAGATTGCTGTGGATGATGGCAGCACACATGCTTGGCATGGTTTGCTTTGACCTTTGAACGCCCAACAAATGTTTGGCTAACTTTCTGACTTACGGTGCGAATGGTCTGTAGGCTGTTCTCTTTGCTCGATATCGCATGCTGCAGTTCCTTGACGCGCTTTTCCAGCTGGTCTAATTGGCGACGGTACGAAGCTTCCATTGATTCGTTACGGCCCCGTTGGTCGATTATTTCTAGCCACAATTGCAGCACAAAAATAGTTATGAATCACGGGAAAATGAACGCAAGAAGCAGGGCGGTCAGTAACGGTTTAGTAGTGCTGTTGGAGAACTCATTAGTAGTCAATGATGATATCTAAGCAAGCTAGCCCAGCGGCATCGGGTAGTTGCCTTATTTCCCATTTTCTGAATCCTAGCGTAGCGGTGCCCATGCGTTTGGCTCGATTGGGCTACTAACCTTTGAGATTGTCCGCATAATAAGTGTGGAATTGCTTTAGCTTGCCCGATATTTGCTCCAGCACCCGAGCATCCCGCTTTGAGCGCGCTACTTCCTGCCTGGCTAACAAGGTGGCTTGATGGGTGAGGTGTTGGTTCAGCTGCACATAGTACCGTTTTTGTTCGTCGAGCTGCGCTTCCAAGGCAGTGACCTTGAGGGTCAATGACTCGTTTAGGGCCGCCATCTGAGCGTACTCGACATTGCCCTCAGAAGGCCCAGGTGTTTTCACGGCTGCCTCGTCGGTTAAAGTCGTGGTTGGGTCGCCCTTTAACTCCACTCGTACTCGCTTGTGGCGGCCGTTTACTCCAGGTGCCTTGCCATCCGGTTCGTTAAAACTGGACATTTCCGCTAGCTTTACCAGGTGGCGAATTAGGCGTCGGTCATGCAGCTCACGAACTATGTCGCCATGGATAATAGCAAATTAGCATTCCAATCATTTGCCCTGGCCAAAAGGTGGTAAGTACTAATACAAAAGATGGCGCGTATCATAGGCTATCTGCTGCCTGGCGATATAACATCAGCAAAAGTATGCAAGCCCTTGAACCGAACTTACTTTTGAGTCCGTCATTCTCCTTGGCTAATTCAAACGATTTTTGTTTTTCTGCGATCAGGGCTTCCTGGGCTGACTGGAGAGCACTTTGAGCCTCGGCTAATTCAACCAGGCGTTGCTGCAATTCCAGCTGGACCTGGTTGTAGTCGCTCTGCAGAATCTTGCACTGATCGATCTGGTGCTTTAGCGCATCTTGATCTGTCAGGGCGCGCTCTGACCACAGTTACGGAGAAGTTGTTAAATTTACCCATAGTTATATTCAGTTCCGTAAATCAGTCAGTCGCCATCTTATGCCAACGGCTACGGCCCTGTGATTGGTATACCTCGTCGGGTCGGACTATGGCAAATAGGAATTCGTGGCGCTGCTATCCAGCTCTGCAAACTTTTATCAAAGTACGGTAAAAAATAATTGAATTCGCCAACACACCAGCCTCATATCAAAAGCACACTTACCTAACCTGTCCTTGTAAAAGTTTAGCAGGGATTGGGGGGCTGAATGCTCGTCGAGCACCTGAGGAAAGTTCATGGCAGGTGGAACGGCACTGGTGCTTGACGACACGACGAAAAGGGTCAACGCGTGCAGAAAGAGACACAGTTTGGTCAAGGCGAGATGGATGGACACCGACACCAAACTGCTGTGCAAGCAACCTGTGTGCCGCTGAAGAAGCAAATTAACGCTTGTTTAGTTGTGGAGCAATGACAATGCAATGACACTACGGCGCTGCTAGCGTTGTATTGCAACATGCACAAGAGTGCTATAGAAAGGCAATGGCAAAAAGGGCGAAGCGAGCACAATGGTGGTCAGGGTCACAGCCCACTTGGCCAGGTTCAGCAAAGAAAAACAAACAATGCGCTCCACAGGCATGCGCGTATATCTAAAAGCGAACCCTGAGGACCTGCTGTGCTTGGGTGGTGGTCATCAGTACGCGAACTCTAGCGATGCGCCAAAATTTAATGTCCGCATCAGTGAACGACAGCTGGACTCCTGTGCTTCCTTAATCGATGGTTGCGTTTTGGCACTGACAGGGTTTTCTCCTGCTCTCGTTTTTTGTCGTTTACATAGTTCTTTGCCTAGACATTGTTAGCAAGTACGGCGTTTGAACGCCAGCCATGACCCTGTTCAACCCGACAGCCTGGCTGGGTCTCATGGTCGATCTCGGTTGCCTCGCATTTCTGACGGTCTACGCGTACGATGCGTTGGTGGCTTCGCCCACGGCAGTGCTAACCCAGCTGTGCCCAGCGGTGTATGCACTGCATATGGTCACTCTACTGCTGCCCTCGCGCTCCCGGCCGCCGACGTCGCCACGTTCGCCCAAACGCCCGCAGTCTATTTGGCAGGTACGTCACTTGGGCGGGTACCAGCGCTGAGTATTCGCCATGCCCTGGCGCACGCGCCAAGTACTCATAGTTCTATCTGGTCGTTTGCGTTATGGCCATCACCTCTCTGATTAGAAAACCTGGTATGCCCATCAGGTACTACTGCCAGCGGTCGCCGTTGGCCATGCCTTGTGCGTATTATTTGGCGCGCCATTGGTCCAGTAAGTCCTTTCGACTGCCAGTCTACGACAGTCGTTATTCTTGCCAAGGGTAGCTACGGAATGCCAGCCGTACCGTAGGGCAACTGCGCTATGCATTTTCTAACCACCGGTCAGCTTAGGTGGCCCAGTGTGTGAATTTCTGTCTTTTCTAATTTCTAATGCTGAACCTTTGGCTCCATAGATACTTTAGTGAGACGCTGGCGTTTGCGCTGTTCGTTGCTCTCACAACGGTGCTACCAGCGTTGAATGCCCTCCACTGTCAACCAACGCGGCTCAGGCGTGTCTTTACGGCATGGGAGTAAGTGCGGCATCCCTCCTTTGGCTCCAATTTTGGCCTCAAGTGCAATGCTGGTCGCTGTTAAATATTTTTTTGGACTAGCAGCTGGCTTTGTTGCATCGTTTTCGACCGTATGCGCTCGTTACCGCTATTAACCCGCTCTATTGGTGATGTGGTCGTTTGCATTCGTTTGCGCGCTATCAATCCCAGACGCAAAAATCAGAACGAGGCCCTGACCCTGTGGCCTGTGGTGGGCGCTGTGTTAGGCGTTTGGGTGAGCGCCTTTGCGTATCCACTGGACTGGGATCGCCCATGGCAGGTAAGCCTTTAGATGCAGTGTATTGTAACCAACGCTGATTTAACCCAAAATGGAAATTACTAGCTTCAAACTGGACCATAACGCAGTTGTTACAGCTTAAAGCTCTGCGCTGTGCCACTTGTCAAGGATTCCAAAAAGCCGTCTAATGCTTTTCTTTGTCGTTTTCGTTTCGGTATGGACTGTTGTGACTGGTTGCTCTATGGGTGACACATGCTCAATAATGGCTAGCGGTGGCCGGTGCCTGGGATCTTTGGCGCACTTATTGGCCATAGCATTGGTCTCGGCGTGGGTCTAGCGTATGTTGGGTGTAATCGCCTTCAAAGGATAGCAACCCGTGGCCATTCCAAGGACAAAGCCCAGTAATGGGCTGGTGCCACTGCGTTTGGGAAGAGAAAAAAACAAAATATTAATCATAAAGAACTTGGCCATTGAGACCTTGGCAGCGGTGCCGTTTTATCACTCAGGAGAATAAAGTGGTTTTACCGAGCAAGGGTCGGCTCGGGTAATCCCATGGAATCCTGAGCTATGTCGCTCATGACTCGATTAGCGTCAGCTTTCCCGGACAGGCGGCCCACATACACACACACGCATTCCCATGCCCTCTCGTTCCACTTTTACACATGGGAGGTTTACCTAGTAAAACCAGCATCAGAAACCCCCTAAGAGCCTCGGTACATCAGCTGTACTAGTGTGCCTTGTTGTACTTGTTCACCAATTGCTGTTTTATATTTCAATCGGTCTTGAGGGCACTCTTTTGCTGGTCGCCATGGTGTCGGTCGTCCCGCTGCTGTACCGCAGCGCTGGCTTGGCGTTCTTTGCCTACATTTTCACGGCGCTGCCGTCGACGCCCGAGTCGCGTTCGTTTGGGTGGCACTTCCAGTACCTGACGATTGTGGGCCTGGCGCTGACAATGGCCACCACAACACTCGGGGTTGGAGCGGCGCTGTGCTCGGGAACGGTTACCGCGGTGTGCAGCAAGGGTTGGCAGTTTATGCTGCCCATGACCCTGGCTGCTGAAACGGTCATTGCGATGCTGTACTGGGCCCTGACCTTGACCAGCCAAGACCTCATGTTTTACCCCGACGAACTGGTGATCCCCGCCTGGCTGGACTTTGGGCTGCACCTATTCCCCGCAGCCTTTCAGCTAGTCAGCTTTGTGCGCGTCCGCCCTGCTCTGCGCCCGTCCAAGCGTCAGGTCGGCTGTATGCTTGTGGTGGGGGTGCTCTATGGCGCTTGGATGCACCTGGTGTATCATATGAACGGGTTCTGGCCGTACCCGTTCTTGGCCCTATTATCCGATATGCAACGCTACGGCTTTATTGTCTTTGCTTTGGGGCTGCTACTCTCAGTTTATGCTGTCACCTTTTACGCGACCAGCTGGCGGGTGCCAACGCCCAACAAGGCCAAACCACAGTGACGACCTGTGAGTGCCCGCGCGCTTCTCAACGTCCCACAAAGCCTTTTTTCTTTTCGAAATCGTCAATCATTGCCCCCCAAAATAAAATACAGAAACACAGCAAGCTGATCGCAAATTAAAGAAACTCCGTTAAGTTTACCAAACGTACATACACCAAAGTGACGCAAAATACAGCTCATGCTTGCCGCTGTGAATGCCAGAGCGTCAGGGCGGCTATTCGTTGCATTCACAAGCATCAAATACGATACCGTGGGGGTGGTAGGTGGGCAATTGCGTGCAAAGCCAAAAACATACACCGCAACAGGGCAGAAAAAACGTCTTGCTCTGTTGGGCACCTCTCACACGGCATTTGAACAATGAAAAAAGAGGTATGACTGCTCCCATCACGCTTCACATTCCATCAGAGACTGGCATCAAATATTAGCAACAAAGTAGCAGCCTTGAGTGACTACAATGCGACGGCTGGGCTCCGCAATGCCATCAGCCAATGCCTATCACGCTTGAATCAAAACCGAAGAGGGTGCCGAGACTAGTACGGCCAGCCCGCCTATCACATCAGCAGGCATTCGTTGGGTTTGGTTTTCTTCTTGCCTGGGCGAGAAAATCCCGAGAGACACCAGAGATCAGACTGACAATGTAGGGGCGGTACGTGCGAATGCCGACGAGCCATCGAGTTATTCCGCGAAAACATGACCGAGGAGTCATCCGAAGCCAGCGTATTCACTGGGTACGCACTGCTGCCACCTTGATCCAACGATGCGCGTAGCCCACTTACGCCGCTATCGGCTGGAGCTCGTGTCGCCATAGCGGCCAGGGATTGCTTCGAGTACATGGATGACGAGGAAGAGGAAGCAGCTGGGGCCTTGGGCGGAAGAAAATAGTCGCTATAGCCAAGGATTGTTGGTTTGGGCGTGGTGTACACCCGAAACCGCCCAGAGCTGGATACAATGCAATTGGATGCCTCGGAGCTGCTATCAGGGTCGCCACTCTGGCTCACCTTGACCGTTTCTTCCTCCTCGGCCTTGAGCATCATCGGGGTCTTGAACGTTGACCGTCGAGTGGATCCCAAGTGTAGGTGGGGCATCTTGTTCAGTACCCCGGACCGAATAGAGGCAAACGGTGAGCCCTTGCGCGAAGGGTCTGGTGAGGGCAATGGCAGCACTGGGCTGTCGTAAGAGTCAGGCAACTGGTGAGTGGCTTGGCGCTGATGGTAATAATAGCTGTTGACCGCCAAATGCGGGGACGTTGGTGTGGCTGGCGATGGTGTAGGTAACGGCTGTCCCAAGGGCAGCTGCGGCGCTGTGGCATTGCGATTGATCGGAACCGGAACGAACCGGACATCATCGCCGATTCCACGCGGGGACTGGGAAAGCTCAACTTGTACCCAATCGTTCAATTCCAGGCCCGCATCACGGGGATAGTTAAAGGTGGGCGAGCGAGTTTCGACGACCGCCGACAAGCGCTTATCCATCGGCCGCGATGAAGGTTTACGGAGCGGAAACGAATGTGAAACATCGTAATTGCGTCCCGGAGGAAATGATGCCCGGTGGTAACCAAGAAACTCAGAACTGACCCACTCGTCCATCGCATCTTCTGACTGGTATGCTATGGGCGGCGACAGCTTGCCAGCGCGTTTCGCTAGTCGACCCAAAGTCGACTCTGAGCTGTCCTGGTTTCGAGTGGTGTCATTGCCACTAGCACCAGCACGGGAGCTTGGCGACGACGATGACAGGGGAATCAAAGTCGCCTCCGAGCCGGCACAAATGATCCCTCGATCATCAGTCTCAGTACAGTCACCGAACCTGCCTCGGGTGCCTGACTTCATGTCTACCATCGCTTCAAACTCCAAACTCCGACTGCGTCGCGCCAGCCGAAGGATGGCATGTTCCATCACGTCGTCACCAGGCAATAAAGCGGCGACAGGCTGGTGACCGGGCGAGCCCGACGGGTCATCGGCTACCAAGGTATCACCGGTTCCTTGCAGACTGACTGGTAAAGGTCGATGGTGGCGAACCGACGAACACAGCGGTAAAAACCGTTGACGGCATTCGAAATGACAGGGGGTCGCACAGCCCTGGCAACGAAGCCCATGCCGATCCACGGGCCGGCGGCACCACCCACATGCGGCTGGCGAGGTAAACATCGTGGCATGAAACTGGTGGGTGGCGACTGTTGCTTGGTCAGCAGACTCAGACGTGGCAGGTTTGGCCTTAGTCGAGCGCATCAATGCGCGTGACCGTTTGCGCAATAACGATCCCACCCGTAGCCGAGGGTTGAAGTCGGGGCGGCGCTTTGTCGACCGAGCATGGGCAGCGTTGGGCCGACCAAGTATCGAATAGGCCGAGACGCGTTTTGAATCAGTGCGTGGTGGCAGTGTTGGTGTGCACTGGGGTTGGCCACTGCACTCTTGGTAAAAGTCCAGGACGGTCGGCGGTTTGCGTTGGGTCTTGATCGATCGGGTTCGCATCTTCCAGCTGGGGTTGTTGGTTGGAGCAACTAGTGCACCGATGGAGGCAATCCGCTGTTTGCCAAACCGCTTGCTAACCGGTCGCGATCTCGAATTTGACGAGGAGAGCTGGTGGCGCAGAATGCTATGGGTCTTGAAAGTCGTACCGCCCTTTTTACTGGAACTCTGCTGAAGCTGGCTCACATGCCGGGCAATGTGCACACTGTGCTTGCGGCGAAGCTCTTGTAACTCTCGTTTGGAGTGGTGCGGTTGCGTAATCCAAGCGTGTCGTAACAGCTGGCGAGCGGATGGTCGTTTTTCGGGGTCCTTTTGAAAGCATTGGTGAAGAAAATCTGTTAGATCATCCGAAATCCCTGGCGGTAAGGGTGGGCAGTCGTCCTCAACAATGCGAAATAAGGTGGTCATGGGCATTAGGTCCGCATAGGGCGGCTTGCCGGTCAAAAACTCAATAATGGTACACCCCAGGCTCCAGATGTCGGACGCTGTGCACGCGCCTTTGAGCTCGATGATCTCGGGCGCCATCCAGTTAGGGGTTCCCGCAACTTCCGAGTCCTCGGCTGTCTCGCTGAGCTTGAGATTGAGCGATACGCCAAAGTCAGACAGCTTGGTGTTGCCCTTTTTGGTGGTAAGAATGTTGGCCGCCTTTAAATCGCAATGCACCACCTGCTTGTCGTGTAGATAAATGAGGCCTTCGAGGATCTTTACGATATACGCCAGCACAAGCTTCTCGGGGAAGGCGCCAAAAGATTTGAGTGTGTGGTACAGTGAGCCATTTTCCACGTACTCCATGACAATAAAGAGCTCCGCTTCGGTTTTGACGTAGCCTTCGTACCGAACCACGCGCGGATGGTTGAGCGACTGCAACAGCGCTACCTCTTGCATGATTGCGTCAATTTGGTCCTTGGGCTGCCCTTCAAGCGAGATGCGCTTAACAGCTACCATTTGACCGGTTTCCAAGTTGAGCGAGCGGTGCACGGCGCCAAATTGCCCTCTGCCAATGCAATTGCCGAGCTGGTACTGCGCCTCTTCTTTCAGCTCAGCCGAGTACACGGTAATGGTGGTACGTGCTTCCGCTGAAGCACGGTCTGCCAACCGCTGCACCCAGCTGGCGTTGCTACCATGATCAGCCGACTGCGGCCCACATACCGACAGAGCCAAGGACCGGTCGGGCGTTGGCACCGGGGCAGTGATGGGCCCTAGTCCCAGTTTGGCAGACGTGGTGGGGTCGCGCAACGTGGACTCTCGGGACGTTTGGATGTTGAGCCTTGGCCGGTGGCGAATGGTAAGGGTGGGGCTACTATCGGGTAAGGTGGCCGCACTGGTGTTGGGTGACCACTTGCTGGGCAGGACCCGGCTGCGAGTGGGCGTACCGCGACGGCTGACAGGAATCCCTGCGACAATGCGAGCAATGCTAAGGATGGTTGACACAACCTTGTTTAGATTTTTTCCTTCGTAGAGGTCCACGGTCTGAAAGAGATCAGCGCTTGGGACGCCGAGTTCGTGGGCAGCGCTCAAAAAGCACCCAATATTTTCCATCTTGGCAAACGGGATATCCTTTTGGGCGACCTGCCGAATGGTGCCAGGCCGCAGTCGGTTGATAAGCTGGCACAGTAACACACCATCCTGGAGAGCGCTTCGCAGGTTGTCGCTGGGTAGCTTTTCACCCAGCACGCCTTCGAGGAACTCCACCGCAGCCTGGTGGTTGCTCTGCCGTTGCTCTTTGCGGCGCTGGTCGAGCAGCTGTTCGGCTTTAAAACTGCGCGTGCTGGCGCTGGCATGGGCATCGGCCATGCTTTCAGATGGCCGCAGCAGAGATTCGCAACGCCTCTGGACCGTCTACCAGCACTGTCAGTAATGTCGATTGCGCAAGTGACGCACCGTACGAGGGCTGAAGTATTGAGGGGTGTTGCCAAGCAGCAGGTATGGGTGAGCAGGCTGCCACAACCAACCAATGCGGGCTGGAAACCACACAAAGTAATTGCTCTGCGCGGAAACGAGGTCGAATATACGATCAACAAAAAGGTTGCAAAATGGCCAAGGTTCAAGTCGTTCATTGCCAAGTGCAACGTGGGATAGTGCTATGGTAAACAAGATTAGGCGTTGGCTGCAACTCCCACAGCAGTGGTTTGTTTACGCTGGCCAGAAAAGAGGGAGGGGGCAGTTTGGCCTCCCCGCAGACACTGACGATCGAGGGGCACACTGGCACTCTGGCATGGATCCTTTGTGCCTTTTACCGCTGCTTTGTTGTCAGGGGATTGATACCCAGCTGAGTGTGCGCAGGGGGGACGTCTAGTTCGGGTTGGCTGTTTAAAAAGACCACATAGACCATGGCTTGGGCGGCAACGACGTTTTATTAAATCTCTTGTTGGCGTTTGGTTAAGCCCCAAGGGCCTATAGGCGAATCTTAGGTGTTTCTCGTCGTCGCCGTGGCATAAGCAGGATGCAAACACCAAATATTAATTTAAAACCATTACGCTGGCTAATACTTCTGAGAAAAATAAACAACATAAGCTGTGTAAAGGGTGCCAATCCATGTCGATGATGGGGGCGCCTGTTGCCTTTATTTAAACAGGAAAGGCGATTCACTACCACCGCCAGGCCAAGTACTACTTATGGCCAGCATCACTGGTCAGAGCGCATAATCGTGAGCGGGTGAGCTTCGGTGTTGAACACGTAATGGTCCAGCGAAATCAACTTGGGGTCGGCAAACAGCAAATACAAGTACTTCATCGTCTCCGCAAGAAAGAAGCTCTCCATGGAGTTGGACCAGTTACTGGCGATATCCTTCACCGCATCAACGTTGTGCAGTGCCGAATATGCAGTGGGTGTTTTGGCATACTTTTCAATGCTCTGAAAAATCTCCCAGCCAAACTCCTGGTAGCGGCGATTGCCCGTGATCCGGTACAGGATGAACAAGCTCTCAACGATCTCAGGCCGAAGGATATGCTCGGCGTTAGTGATAACAAAACCATACGTCTTTAGGTGTTCAGCGCGCTCGGGAAACACGTCAAGGTTTGACCGGTACTCATCCAGGGTGACAAATCGCACCGCGTCGTACGCAAGGCCCGAGTTGGACGATTTGGCCATATGCACGCAGGCATTGACCATCTTTTCCGCCAGCAGCAGATCGTCGGGCCGGTCCAGCACCTTGGACCCGAGGGCCAGCATCCCGGGCACAAAGCAGGCCAAGGAGTGGAAGTTGGTCTGCTCCTGGTTCATAGGACTCAGCTCCCCAACGTACACCATGTCCTCTTGGTAGATGACCGGGTGGATCAGGTGTTTTTTCATGGCTTCGATGGCTTCAATGTACATGTCCTTGAACATGGGCTCGGTGCGATCCGTGAGAATGTAGCGCTTGAGTAGGTATTCGTAGAAGCTATCGCCATTGGCGCCAAAGGACACCGAATCTTTAGCGTATGCGCCTGTCATGGTAATGGATATCGGGTAGAGTCCAGGAATTGGGGGTTTGTGAGTATACATGGTATTAATGACCGCCTGGGCGGCATCATGGTATTTGGGGTTACCAGAGTGGTGGGAGAGCTTGGCGTATTCGAGTTGAAAAGTGGCCACCTCGGAGAGTATAAAGTGTTCGCCGTTCCAGGACGGGTTGGCACCTTCTCCTGTCACGGGGCTAACCTCGTGGAATGGAAGCCCAAGGCTGTTGTTCAGGGCGGGCTCCAGGATGTCGGCCATCTGGAGGGCCTTTTCCAGGACCGTGCGGTCACTGGTGATCTCGTAGGCGGAAAGCAGACCACCGATAGTGCGAATGACGGTCTCGAAAAAGGATAAGCGAGGCGTGTCAAAGTGACTAAAATCCAGGCGATGTACGTGGCTCAGCGCCTGGTGAAACTCCTCCTTGAACCCCAAGAACCATAGCGTGTCCAGTGCATCGATCAACGACACACCGTACCCGCCCCAATGGCTGTGGGAAGTATTGGTGACGGGCAATACTTCGTCTGCGCCAAACGCCACCGTGGCATAACCTTTCCAGGCATGACGGACCGCGCCGCGGATATACTCGGCCCGCTGTTGGTCTTGCATTGTTTGAACAATTGGTGCTTGGACACTAGGGTGACGAAGTCGACCGCCATTGTTTCCAAACGGTGCTGGGAACCCGTGCAGCTGTTCTGTGAAATGAAAGTAGCGAAGCAAAAAGAAAACCGATAGGCATGTGGCCAGCATCAGCAAGCCAATCATGCGGCCTGATAGAGTCCCCCATTGGGATAGCTTATCGCCACGATCCAGCGCTGCTTCATGGTTATGAGAAGAAGAGGAGTTGGGCTGGGCACTGCTAGCTGGCATAGACGATGGAACCAAAGTGCCATCAGGACTGACTTCGATAACCGTGGCCGTGGGGCTAGTGGGACCGGACCGCGGTGCCAACCCAGGGCTGCCAGCCTCTCGGTGCATGCCACGGCGCTGCAATTGGCTGTCCATGGCGACGAGCTCTGGCAGATTGGGTGCAAGGGACCTGAGTAGCTTTTCAGAACGTGGACTTGAGTGTGTAGAGATGGGTCGTCCGGGGCGAACCAACAGAGCTATGGCTTCAAATGCGCACTAGCTAACCAAAGGGCAACAAGAAGCGCTGCGAGTGGGATGGTTGGAGCACAGGCCAAATGAAAGAAAGAGCATTACCATTTCAGTTCCGCCCTCGAGACTAAACTAACACCATTCACCAATTGAAACACTCTAGGCAGTGCAGCCCATTCTGATGAAGACATGAGCTCGGGCCTAAACGGTAGAAAAACACCGCGTTGAGCAGCAAAGTTACGCTAAGTGGGCAATCATAGACCTAGATTGCCCTCGAAAATATCAGGGCAGGGGGCAATCGCCATTAGGGGCCCAGAGCTGATCGGTGAATTGGAGGAAGCCGGCTGGCAAGAAAATATATTAATCATTTTGGTTTAATGTTTGGCTGCTGTCAGTACGTAGACCCTTATTGACCTCAGGTCGCAGAGTAATAGATAGTCGACAATTAAGTTAAAAGCTGCCAATAAAATGCTCCATTGACGCTACGGCAGTGTGAGATGGTGCGCTAAGGCAAACGCTCCAGAGATTTCTTGCCACGGAGCAACCTGGTGAAGGCAACAAAAAATGATACAGAGCGTAATAAAGGAAGCTAAGCCTGGTCCAACTGCTTGCATATCATTGTAATATACAATGAATTCACAGGAATTCTCCGTATTACGCTTGGCATATGTAATACATAGCTACGCAGAAGTTTATGATTAGCATCAAAATGCATGCAAATGCATCCCAGAGTAGGATAGTTATGGCGAGGAAAAATTAGGCATATAGTGCACACTGCAAAATTACTACTATTCTTGACTACACCGCATGCAGCGTTGATTTAAGTTCGCGGTTTCTTTCCCTTGGGCTGATCAAGTGCTTCACGAGCCGCTTGCAATGCCTTGTGACAGTTGTTAACAACCTCATGCTGGTAATTGGCGCGGGCCTTGAGCGGGTCATAACTGCTGCCGCTGTTGGCCGCCAATCGACGTAGTTGAAGTAAGCGAGGTCCCACCAATATTGCACCCGGACATTCATGATACTGAAATAATGCCAAATGTAACTCCAGAGTAAGATCTTGTAAATTAGAAACTCCAGCGAGGGGCTGAAAGCATCCAACAATTCGACCAGCAGTATCGGGGCTACCCATTCTGAAACGCTTTTCTGACGCAGCGTCCTCCATGGAGCCCTCCAACCATCGATGAAGCTTTGGTTTGGGCGCAGCAGGTTCCGTTGATTTCGCAGAGGATTCTGGCTTAAAACCATAAGTACCAACCCAGCAAATGACGTACAGAAGCGACACCCAGTCGTCGAGGGCCGTGCGCGCTGTATCGTTGTTCTCCAAATTGCCGATGCTCATGAGCGGCAGCGTGCCCGTGCGCTCAGGCTGGCGGTCTGAAAAATCGGCACTGAGGCGGATCGCGTTATCAAAGTCGACCAGCATGCCTCTCACCGCGCTGCCTTGGCGGACCACCATGATGTTGGTGGTGGATGTGTCCTGATGGAAAATGCTGCATTCGTCGTAAAGCTGTCGATGGCACGCCATCACGTCGGCCAGTACCTTGATCAGGCCATTGAAATTGTCCAGCGTGTCCAAGCGCTCAGCCAGCGGCGTCATCACCATGCGGCGATGCACGCGGTACACCGGCGATGGCGAGTCCGCGTCAGGCAAACGCAAGGCGTCGTCAATGGCACCATGGGCCAAGCGGGTATCATCGTGCTCCAAACCGCCATGGCCACCCTGCCAAACACTGCCGCCGAGAACGAGTTTGGGGTAGAGCACCCCCGGGCCATGCTTAGAACAATGCACGTCCATCAGGCGAAGCAGCGTGGCTTCGCTGTGCGGATCATGGCCTGTAGCATCAGGGGTGGATACGGGCCACGCATCCTTGATATACACCGTCGCATCGCCACCCCGTTGCGCTGACGCGGAAAACGTCACCGTACGGCGACCAAACAGCGAAGGACGGATGAACACCGTATTGTCTTTGGCGTAATACTCGCGCTTGGTCGGTGTGGCGTCGGCGTCATCGAAGCACTCGATCACCCAGTGATCCACTACGGGGTCATAGTAGAGGGTGGGGTCCAGCCCGAATTGAGCGGGGCCAGCCAGCGACCAATAGACAACAAACTGAGCAAGCTGCTGGCGGCCGGCCAACGTGCCCAGGTCAATGGCTTTAGCTCGGTAGATACGGTCCCGCCCAAACAGGCACACGTACGCGCAGGTGTGGATAGTGAAGACCGACCACGCAAACCGACGGTTGGGCTGTATGGTGATCATATTCACAGCGCATCGCGCCAGCTGGTCACACATCTTGTCCAGCGCGTCTGGGCTCAGCTCGCTGCCTGTGGTGCTGGGAGTCCTGGCCCGCTTCACCCTGATGCCGGCCGCAATGTCCTCCCAACCCGTTGGGGGAGTGGGGGCTGTGTAGCCATCGGCTGGCACTTCTCGCGCAGTGACCGCAATGTCTGGCCAAAAGCTGTTATCCGCACCCGCTGGCACGTAGTCGCACTGGTCAAACGACTGCAACAGAAGCGTCTGCTGCCGAACGGGGTGGTCGGGATCCAACACGCTCACACCGGCACACACCGCGCGTGCGCAAATGCCCAGCAAGTGCTGAACCCCGGGATGGGCTGCCATTTCATTGACACTCTTTCCGTCAATCTGGGTGGTCAGTTCATCCAGTGGCAAAGTCAGATGGCCGGAATCGCACACCTGCACATGTATCTGAACGGCTCTATCCGCGGCATCGGCGTCCCGGGGCTTTGCCTGCTTCAGCAACAGGCCAATATCGACCGCCACGGTGTTTTCCTTGACCTGGGCGTTGAAATGGTCATTGGACACGCCACCAGACGCCACGTGTCGAGGCCAGAGCTCCCAAAATCCAGCCAGTCCAGTGTCCTGATCGTGCAAGGCGTCCTTTTAGCTGGCGCGTCAGCGGGGACTGCGCGTGCACTTCTAATGCCCGGTGGCGGGGTGCCTGTGGGCTGTGCTGCCGACTGTGTCTCTAAGAAGCCAAATGAATGCAAAGCAGCAGCCATGGATATGACGCTGGCGCGGTTAGCCCGTGGGTGCAGCGAAAACAGCCGGCAGTGCCTGGTGGCCACTCGATATTCGTACGAGTGGCAGTTTGCCACTGTGTGCGCAGTATACCTGCACTTACCAGCGTTAGAGTGGCCTGGGCGCAGCTCGTCTGCAGACATTGCTGCGGCCAGGTAATGGTGTAATCAAGGTATTGCTGTCAGCCAAAGTGTAACGAGCGCGAGCAGAGGTCCAAGTGCGTGCAAGCCAGCCTGTTCAACGCGGTCGGGTAAGGGAGGAGCAACGGCGCTGAAAAACAACGCTGCTGGATCAGCGCCCTGACCCGCCGCAGCAAGCAGTGATGGCCATTGTGGTCGTCTGTGGCAGCGCGTTTGTCCCATCAAGCCGCCAGCGGACGATGGGAACGACAACAGCATCGGCCAACGGAGCGCCCAGGGCGAGGGCCAATCTGACAGCCCACCCACCTAGACGCAGGTGTGCCGCGAACAAGCACCAGCGGTGCACACCAGGCACACGCAAAGGGGCTATGGTAAGGGTAGGTATTTAAGGCAGCACCCAGTCCCACACAGTGCGCATGCTCGTGGCTGTTCGATAGTGCACAGCTCCTGGGCTGTGGCCGCCTTGGCCCATATGACTCTATTAATCTTGGCGCTCGGCGCGAGCACCCCTGTGCTAGCCGTGCCCAGCGAGCAATGCACTCGCAGCAGTGCTTGAAGTCGTGCTGGCTGTAACTCCACGCCGTGCGCGGGATAAGCGCTGGCAACATAGCGTGTGCCATTAAAGCCTCGATCACTCTCACACATAAGTCGATGGCGGGGAGAGCGCTCCCAGCCATCCTCTCCAGGCCTTGTTTGCCCTGTTTCAGCCCGGGCCTTGGTCGCCGCTATCGGGCCATGCCTTGTTCCTGTGGTTGCGATGTGCGACCATTGGCCAGCGTGGTTTCCACCATTCAAGGACAGCATGGGTGGGCTGCGCTGCCCACTCCTCCCACCCCAGCGTGTAGCTGCTGGTGCCATGGGTGGCACGAAAAAGTGTCTTTCGCCAGCCAGCCCGCCTTGTATATAGCGGGTGGCACAGCCATTGGCGCGGCGACTACACCGCCCCCTCATGCCTGTGTGCCAGGCGAGCCCCTCTCCAAAGCACACTTGTTGGCCAGCCGCTGTGTACCTCTAGCGTCCCGTGGAATCCGTTGGACACGGCTTGGTGCCACCGTGGTGAACGGGCCTGCCATGGTGGCACAGGCTCTGTAAACGCTCCCCCGGCATCGGGCTGTGTGCATGGCCTTCCAAGCAGTGCCCTGATGGGAGATAAGTTGGATGGGCTTTGAAATATTAACGACGACCTGACTCATCCCTGCACAACAGCTGTGAAACCAACGCCCATGCAACAGCTGGCCTCAGCATATACAGCATTTGATCTCTCCCTCTCCTTCCTCTTACTCGCCTCCCCAACCATTTACCGCCACCCAGAGTCGCCTGCAGTTGCCATACCACTGTGGACCATCGATGCAGGCCTCGCCTCTCCCGCATCTCAGAACTTTTAATATATAAACAGCCATCCCGGCCCACTCCCTTGCAGTGAGCAATTCATCCGATAATCACACATTGTCTTTACTCCTTACTATCTTTTTTCCACTGCCAGTAGCGAGCCTTGTAGCCCAAGATGCAGTGGCAGCTCTTAGCACTCGTCCTGACGACGGTAGTAGCAGTCAAGGCGGCCCCATCCGGAGCTTTAAAGGACTCGACGGCTTTTGAAGCCAAATTGCGAGAGGAATTAGACAAATTTTACGCCCCTTCTATACCAAAAGAGGAGCATTGGTCCCGTTATTATGATGACGACCAGGATGACTCCGAAGAAGCGAGGTTGCAAGAAGATGATGCGCCGTTAGCTAGTCGGGATGCAAGTGCAAACAATAACAACAAGGACGATGGTGCAAAGGGCGGCGACAATTACGGCGCGCAATCCACTTTCCCCAGTGTCGCCGATGACCCTCGAGACGAAGTGCCCTTTGATTCTACGGTTTTTTTGGATCTAACAACGACACTGAGGGATCGCATTTCAGCAGTTTTTTCGAGCTCTGCCACAATGTTTGAAGAAAACCTTTTAGTAGAATATGCTACCGTTATCCTAAGCTCCAAATACACGTCAACAGCTTACCACGCAGACCTAAGCGAAGAAGTGAACAAGCACACGACCGTGCGAGACCAAATATTATGTCTTAACCGCGCCCAGATAGTGGCTATCCAACGGCTAGTTAAATTCGGCAGCTTCTATTCAAAGTTTGCTGATGCGCTGATGCTTTATATGGATACCCACCTCGACCACAACCAACGTTACAAGGCGCTGAGCATTGATCGTGAACAGCAGCTCACAGTGGAACAGCTCAATGATGTCCTGGACGAATTCGTCGGCGAAGCTAGATTCGATATAATAACCAAAGGCATAGCCATCAACTCTGCTCGGATCGCTGAAATTTGCCAAAAGCTGTCTGTGTTCGCTGGCTATGCAGTGAAATTCTTGCAATCAG